>JAQHUG010000077.1:1015001-1040978 GCA_028555095.1 Dicrostonyx torquatus | reverse complement strand
ACCTCCATGTCTGTTGTCAAAGTGCTCTTCTTCAGATCGCCAATTCCATTCAGCTTTGTTGGGATGGTTCCACTCCCTGTTAGCAGCTCTCCACAGGAGGTATCCCACGACTCTGGCATCTCTAACATCTTCAGCTTCACATAATGGCCTCTCTGGGCCTCCATTCAGGAACACCCTGCCTGACACATGCCTGGCCTCAGAGGCTTTATTCCATAACTCCTCTCTTCCACCCTTAACTCTAAACCCAAAACCATGTGGCCAAAGCTGCCAAATCCTGCTGCTTGCTAGAGCTGGAACATGGCCCCCTTGTTCAATTCCATCTTCACCAGCTTTCTGTCTTTCACTGCCTAAGCTTGGCTGTCCTGAAACTTGCTCTGTAAACCAAGGTGACCTCAAACTCAGACATCTCCCAGCCTCTGCCTCCCATGTGCTGGAATTAAAGGCATACATCCCCAGGTCTGGCTCTAAGTTTTTCTTTAATTCCTTTTCACAAATTGCAAACATAGCTGATGGAATCTTGCTTTAAGGTCTCCACTCCCTTTATTCCATTTCTTAATCTGTTTAACTCCTTGAACACAGGACTTTAGCTCCATTCCACTTTCTTATGCTACTTTTCCCCTCAAATATTTTTCCTTGCTCAGCTTGCTCCTTTTCATTCTCTATCTTCATTAGAGGTACCACTAGTCACCACACGACAGCGTCTATACTAGGCTGTTTTGAGATTGTCCTCTGTCAAGGGAATTAATCCAAAATTCCTCACTTTAACGTCAGGCAAACTTCTCAGACAAGGGAAAAAAAGCAGTCACTTTCTTCGCCAAAATATCACAAGAACAATTTCTAGGCAACATACTAAAGTTCTTCTCAAACCCACGACCTTGAGATTAAGAGTCTCGTGCTCTACCAACTGAGGTAGAGGTAAGAGCCAGTGGCGGGCTGTTTTGCTTTTCTGACCTTCAGGTTGAACCCCAATTTCTGTCTCTGAGTTTTTATTAATGTGCTACATTTGGTGCCTCATGTTTGGGGTACAGATTCACGAAAAAAGCTGTTTGCCTGAGCTCTTTAGCCACTGGCACAGGCCAGAGCTAGACCCAAAACTTAGACACCTGGGTTTGGGAGAAAAACTAGTGCTGCCCATCCACCTGTGGCTTGCTTGCTGCCACCCCAAGCTGCACCCACACAGTCTCATTCTGAGATTCCTGGAGGCAGGATGGCCATTTTAGACTGAGGTAGAGGTAAGACCCAGTGGCTGGCTGTTTTGCTTTTCTGACCTTCAGGTTAAACCCCAATTTCTGTCTCTGGGTTTTTTGGGTTTTTTTTGTTTTTTTGGTTTTTTTGGTTTTTTTCGAGACAGGGTTTCTCTGTGGCTTTGGAGCCTGTCCTGGAACTAGCTCTTGTAGACTAGGCTGGTCTCGAACTCACAAAGATCCACCTGCCTCTGCCTCCCGAGTGCTGGGATTAAAGGCGTGTGCCACCACCGCCCGGCGGGTTTTTTTTTAATTAATTGTGCTACATCTGAAACCTCTTGAGCCAACTCCCAACTCTTCAAATCATCAGCACCAGTGTCTTCCACACTTACTTAGTATGCACCATTAAGCGGTGCTTAAAGCGTTCCACTGCTTTCCTAACCCAAAGTACCAAAGTCCATGTTACTCCAAACAAAAACATGGTCAGGCCTATCACAGAAATGTGCCAGTTCCTGGAACCAACTTCTTAGCCTTAGGTTTTTTTTACTGATGTGAAGGTGGAGGGCACGGCGGTGTGCTGGCAGAGATGGTGCTGGAGGAGGAGCTGAGAGTCCTCCATCTTGCAGCCAACAGGAAGTCAACTGAGACACTGGGTGGTATGTGAGCATAGGAAACTGGTGGAGAGGCTTTGTTAACCAATTATCTTTAAGAGGTGGGACCAAGTTAGGGTGTGGCTTTCTGGGGCCCAGAGAAAAATGGGTTCACGGCCCAAGTGCTCTCTCTCTTGTGGTTCCCACGCAGTACAGCTGAGCTTAGACTTCCCGTTCTTGTTTCGTGAGTTTTTTCCTTATAATAAATAAAAATATAATTGCTTTATCTTTTAGCTAGCCTGGTTATTTCCCAAACCGAGCTAACTTCTACAGGAAACCTCAGAACCCACCCCCATAGTGATACATTTCCTCCAACAAGTCCACACCTCCTAATGGTGCCACTCCTATGAAATTATGGGGGCCAATTACATTCAAACTACCACAATCTCTCACACTCAAGTATTTCATTTGAGAAATACAATATCTATAATTTACTCCAAGTGCTCCTGCTCTCCGTTAAACAAGAATGGCAGAGGTACAAGGTTTTAATGACAATGGTGTCTAGTGATAGATATACAAATGTCTGCTGAACATTTGTATTCCTTCCTTCCTTCCTTCCTTCCTTCCTTTGTTTGTATGTTTGAAAAGTGAAAACAAAATGAGTAAAGCAAAATGCTAAAAATATGGCTTCATATTTTACCTATAGGTTCCCATGGAGAGAGAGGGATCCCTAGGAGCAAACCGAGCAGTGTGTCCTCCTAGGTACATTCACACATAGGACCTGGTACAACAACAGGGCTAGGGATGCAATGGCTCACATAAGCCTGCTGTGTGTCCAGGATGCAGGAGGATACCCACCCTGGTAGGTCATTAGTTGGGAGAGCACTTGGGGGCTTTGATGTAGGTGTATTCTTTGATCCCACAAGGCTGTGTCTGGAACTTACCGTGTAGATGATGCTGTGATTTCCACGCCCATATGAAGAAGACTCCAAGATTTTCTCTTTTATAAGGAAGAACTTGGAGCAGCACATGCATCCATTAACAGTTGCAAAGTACAACGTTGCAGTCTGTCCACACAAAGACAGTGTCGCGAAGTGCGGGCTAGATGCTCTGTGCTGCTGGGACTCTAGATGAACTGCCTAGAGAATGATCCCAAAGCAAGCCAGCGTCTGTTCTGTCGCTGAGTCTCTGGGACCAAGTACGGTTCTGGATACACATGGACCACTCATTAGCTGAGGGTCTGGACACACCTGAGTGTGACTGCTTCGGGTTCTCTGGATAGAGTCAGATTCACTATAACGAGACAGATTTTCTACCTTTTATAAACATCTAGGGCTATGTTTCCTTAAATTGCTTGTTCTCCACAAGACGCACCAGTTTTGACTGTCAATTTGATTGAGTCTGTGATCAACTAAGAGACAAGTTTCTGGTCATATCTGCGCGGGTGTTCTGGCTGGTTTTATGTCAACTTGACATGACTATAGTCATCTCAGAGGAAGGGGAACCTAAACTGAGAAAGCACTTCCTTAAGATAGGTCTGTAGGGAATTTTCTTAATGGGAGGACCCAGCCCATTGTGGGTGGGGCCACCCCTGGGCTAGTGGTGCAGAGTTTTATAAGAAAGCAGGCTGAGCAAGTCATGGGGGGAAAGCTACTAAGCAGCATCCTCCATGGCCTCTGCATCAGCTCCTGCCTCCGTGTTCCTGGTCTGAATTCCTTTCTTGGCCTCCTTCCCTGAATGACAATCAGGATATGTACTCTAAATGAATCTTTTCTTCCCCCAAGTTACTTCTAGTCATGGTGTTTTATCATAGCAACAGTAACCCTGACTAGTACAGAGGGCATTTCCTAGAAGGACTAACTGAAGGAGAGAGACTACTCCCCTCCCCTCCCATGGGTACCTTCTTTTGGTGGCCAGAATAAAGAGATCTAAAGGAAAGGAAATGCTGCTGTTCCTGTCTTTGTGCCCTACTGGAGAGTGCATCCACTTTGCTGTTGCTGTTGTTGCTGCTGCTGCCACCACTGCCACCACCACCGCCACCACCACCGCCACCACCACCGCCCCACCACCACCACCGCCACCACCACCACCGCCCCACCCTTCACTGCTATCAGAACCCAGCTTCTTTGGTCTTCTAACATAAAGACCAGTGGTTCTCCAGTCCTTCAGGCCTTCATCACCGAGTCAGAACTGCTAAAACATCCAGCCTCACAGATTAAGCAGCGTCTGGATCCTTGGGCTCTCCAGCATACCAGACTACTCGGCCTGTCCACCTCCAGCAATCTAACAAAAGCTCCTTTGAGACATCCATTCATTCTGTCAGTTCTGTCCCTCTAGAGAACTCCGGCTAGTAATCTTTCTTTGCAAAATCGAACTGTGAACAAGACACTCCAAAGAGAAAGAAGAAAAAAAATCATAGAACGTGACAAAAAAATTTCCAGAACAGGGTGCTAGTGGGACAATGAGATTTAGAAAATGCAGCTCCAAGCTTCCTGGCAGTCGTGGCACAAAGGGAAAAATGGAAGCCGCACTGTGAGGTGGTGTACCCAGGAGTCCAAAGTAGCAAACTGAGAGGCCTACTCTCCTAGTTATATCAACTCATAAGAGCAGAGTCCGACGATGGGACTCAAGAGACGGTGGTTCTCAGTAGAACTGGTTTATGTATGTTCACTCTGTGGTATTTGCAGGCATTGCCTAGGATATATTTCTTGGAATTTCTCCTCCTAAAGGGGCCAGCAACTGTATTTCCATCTACTGTCTTAGGGTCTACTTCTCAAAGGTAAATTAAGACATAACATTCTGGAGCAGAAGAGATGGCTCAGCAGTTAAGAACACTGGCTAGTCTTCCAGAGGACTGGTGTTCAAGCCCACATGGCAGCTCACATCTGTAACTCCAGTTCCAGGGGATCTGATACCCTCTTCTGGCATCATATAGTACATATGGTACCAGGCATGCATATAGTACACAGACACACACACACACACACACACACACATATATATATATACAGACAAAAACACACTCATGCACATAAAAATAAATAAATAAATCTTTAAAAAATATAAAAGATAAAAGATTCTCTAAGAGAAGCATGGGTGCACTAAGGAACTTTACAGAAAGTTTCAAATATAACATTCAAGATACCCACAGAAGAAGCACAAGGTAGACTTGTACCTGGCTACATTTCCTGGGGTAAAGGTGTGACCTAGGATGACACTAATGGTACCTCTCCATTCTCATCACGTAGCTGAGAATCATGATTCTTTAACAGGCTTGAGTTGCTGCTTGCAGGGCTGCTAAATCACCAGCTGGTCCTGTCCTGCATACAACCAGCCTGAGTTTGAATCTCGGCTCCACCAGTTGGCAGTTCAGTCACCTTGAGCAAGGTCACTTCTCAGAGCCTTCCTTTCTTCCTCTATAAAACAGGCCAAAAGGTTGGACAACTGTAAAACCCTTAGTGCGGTGTCTGGGTAGAGAGTAAGCAACCATGTGGTTAATAGATTGCAGTTCATCCCTTCTGCTGTTGGAAGCCCTTTAGGAGGGGTAAGTCAGAAAACGGCAGTTTCAAATAGAGCTATCTCCAAATACTACTTGTGAAAGGGTCAAATGGACCTCTGTATTGCCATTTATCTAAACTAAGAGGTGCTTTCACAAGATTGAGAGACACAAATGTTATGATGGTAGGGTCTTTGGCAGGTGACTGGCCAGCTGAGTGCTCTGGGGTAAGGCCCACTCGCCCCTGTTTCCTGCATCCTTCCCTCCTGGGGCCCTCGGGGAGGACCCACAACTGGGAGGAGGAGGAAAGAGCCCCGGGATCCCCTTGCCCCTCCCCCTGCACCCAGTGAGTAATGACATCGCGGGGAGGGGGAGGAGGAAGAGGGGCAGGCTCGGTGAGGCCATGTGATGCTGGGCGCCAGCGAGCCGCCGCCGAGCCTCCTCCTTCCTCCTCCGATCGCGGGCTGTCATGGCGACCCCCAACAACCTGACCCCCACCAACTGCAGCTGGTGGCCCATCTCGGCGCTGGAAAGCGATGCAGCCAAGCCGGTGGAGGCCCCCGACGCGCCCGAGGCGGCCAGCCCCGCCCATTGGCCCAAGGAGAGCCTGGTTCTGTACCACTGGACCCAGTCCTTCAGTTCGCAGAAGGTAGAGGGGGCGCAGGGTGCGGATTGGAGGCTGGGAGGGGACCGCCGCAAGGGGCAGGTGGCACGGGGACTGTCCTGCCCGGCCGCAGAGCCCAGCCTCTATTCCAGGAGCACCTCCTTAGGCCTCATTCCCTCCTGGGGACACCTAAACAGAGACAAAGGCCGGGGACAGATCGGCCCTGCCGGCAGACTTGATGGGGCTGAACAGAGGAAGCCTCACTTTGGGCCAGCCTTCCCTCCCACCCGCTGTTCCAGGCACCGTGAGCCCCCAGCGCATAGCTCCCAGGGCCTCGGTTCTGGCGGGGGTCTTGTTCAGTCTGGGGCTTGGAAAGTCTGACCCTAGACGTCACCCTTTTCTCTTGAGCTGAGAAGGAAGGAGTTAATCCATCTCCTCAGAGCAGCTGGCTTGCCCATCAGATCTGTGTTTTGCTCTTAAAGGCACAGACTGACTCTGGTCCCTTCGACCCTTTCCCGATTTGCTGAGGTCGGAGCAGTTGAAAGTACACCCTAGTGCTATCATTGGGTTTCCCGCTTTGTGGGAGTGAGACCAGATACTGCGCCTCCGCTACCTCCCAGGGACTCCGTCCCTGACCCTGAGTAGCAGCCTGTGGGTTCAGCACCATGGCCAGAGCCCAGAGCAGGCTAGGGCCAAGGCAGAGCTGTAATCTGACTACCCAGCTTTTCCCAGCTCTCTCATTCCATACATTTATTTTACACATGGGTTGGGGGTTGCTGAAGATAAGTACTTTGGAAACCAGACTTGGATTTGTGTTTTGGCCCAGGCTCAGTTTTATAACCTGGAAAATGGGATAGTGATAGCGGTAATGATAGCCACCAGGAACTTTAGCCCCTCGGTAGCGTTGCTGGAAGGGCTGTTTAAGGGGTGACACAACAGTATTCCAGGCTGGCTCTACTCACACCCCACTGAGCATTAAAGTCACTTCGTGATCCTGGTAAGACACAGTCTGCTTGATTCTGTCCCCATGGCTTGGTTAGTCTAGAGGCCCACAGAGTTGATGCTGAGAAGGTTGGGTCACTCATCACTGTTTGGTTACTCAGTTTAGAGTTTGAGGCCAGGTAGAGTCTAGTGAGAAACTGACTTTCTTTGCTGGCCCACCATGGACTTTGGATGCCCCTGTTTGCCTCTACAAATACTCAGTGTTCTGATCTGTAAAATGGGATGCACATGGCCACTTCAACTGTGAACTAAGACTGTGCACAGTGTTGATGTTGCTGTCTGAGGAGGGATGGAGGGTCTGCTAATAAGGGTGTGGGGATTCATTAAAGTGTGAGGAAATGAGATGGGGGTCAGCTCCATGGCAGGGCTTGTGCTTAGCAGGCATGAGGCTCCGGGCATTGAAGAAAAATAAAATAATACTAGATAAAGAAAAGTCAAAGTTAGCCAAGGTCATTCCGAGACCTGTCCATGCATTTTGCATGAGCTTACCAAGCACCTACTTGCTAGCTGAGCATATCCTGGGTTGTAGACAGCACTGGGGATTTGGAGACAGGTCAGACTGACCTCCAGATCCCAGAATCTCCCCAAGTCAGACCTTCAGGAAGCAGGAAGCAGGCCTCGATGACTGGGACAATGTGGGGCAGGGAGAGGCATCCCCCTTCTGCTCCTTGAGAGGTCTCCTGCTCTTCCCTCACTATTCGGACTGCTCACATCAGCATTCCTTTAGGCTAAGTGTCTTTCAAGCTAGCCTAGGCATCCTCCTCCTTTGCCAGGGTAGAGGCATAGCAGCCTGAAAGCAGCACACAGGAAAAGGATGGGCTCGGCAGTCATATGGCTGGTTCATCTCTCAGCTGCTTACCCACTGAGTGAGTGACTCTGGGCAAGCCACTTCACCTGACTGTGACCCAACACCCTCACCTGCAAGCAGGACCCTCTCTCTAGCCTCTGTAGATTTCCTGTGTGTTAAGGATCTGGTGTGCAGTAGGAACTCAGCAGGTGCATTCCTTTGTCCCTTTGGCCCTGAGGCCATGCCTGCAACAGACTCTCCCCACAGGTGCCTCTGGAAAAGCTGTCCTCCATGGTACCGAGCTGTTACTTACAGAAATGGCCTACTTCAGAGAGTGATGGCAACCCCTGTGGGCACTGGGGACTGTAGCAAATGCCAAGGGCAGCAAGACCATGTAGGAGCCCAAAGCATAGACTCTGGGCCAGGCAGCTGGGCTGCCCATGACTAGCAGGATAATAAGTATACATTACTTTGCCTCTGCTATCTCAGTTATGCATTTGGTAAACTGGGGGTAAAAGCCATTGAAAGGGGGCAGTGCATCTGGGCATCACCTAGAAAGCATGTGCCAAAGATTTTGTCATCCCTGACAGCCACGAAGACACCAGTTGTGTCACGAGCCAGATTCAAGGTCCTTGTATCTCTCAGCCACATGACCCTGTGGGTATCATAACCTCTCTAGGTTTCAATTTGTTTTGCCTTTTGTGAGCAGCAATAGCACCTCTGTATGAGGGTGTGAGGACTGGAAGGTGTTGTGCATGGTCACACATGGAGCGCCTGCCTTAAACAGCTGCACGCTGACAGGGAATAGTCAGGCACCATCATGAGTGATGGTTGGAGGCCAAGAGGCTTGGGAGAAGCTGTGACTGCATATGAGGAATGTGAGCATGCATCCTAAGGATGTTCCTTCTCCAGGTTCCTCTGCCTTTCAAAACAGGAGGAAGGCTGAGAGGGGCAAAAATCAGGGAGTCAGAGGACCATGGTTCCACTAACTGGAAATGCCCTTGGTTCTCTCTAGTCCTCAGTTTCCTCAATAGGAAAAAAATTAGAAGCTACAACCTGCCAGGATCCCTCCTATCCCATAGCCTTTCCCTCCTCAGTAGCCTCTGCCTTCTACATACACACGCATGCACACACGCACACGCATGTGCCCATAAAACACACTGTCCTTATACCTGCCCTTTTTTGTTTTTTAAGAACTAAGCTACTTGCTACTGAGTAGCTTTGCCAGGTCACTCATAGTCTCTGGGCTTGTTTCCTTTTGTAAAGTTTGCATATTGACAGTGCTGGGGTATTCAGGAGTACTAGTACCACATCCCTGAGTATCTATAGTAAAGCTTGCATATTGACAGTGCTGGGGTACTCAGGAGTACTAGTACCACATCCCTGAGTATCTATAGGAAGCATGGGGTTTAGTCCACAAAAGGCTCTCAATACTGCACCTGGCACAGCAGAAAGGATGTAAGAGAGTGGCCTGGTGATGATTTTGCTATTTCCATGAAAGTGAATCTCAAGCCATCCTGGCCCCCTACAACATACCTGATTCAAGATTCCTCTCTCCATCCTTGTGGGCCCTGCTACTGTCCTGACTGCACCCATAACAAGCCTGTATCACCAGGCGGTAGTGGCATGCACCTTTAATCCCAGCACTCTGGAGGTAGAGGCAGGCAGATCTCCATGAGCTCAAGGCCAACCTGGTCTACAGAGTGAGTTCCAGAACAGCCAGGGATACACAGTGAAACCTTGTCTCAAAAAAAGCCTGTATCCCAGCCTTCAGTTCCCAAGGTTAAAAGTCTTAGGTCTAGCAAGAACCACTCCTGACACCAGGCAAGAACTGGAAGGGGCAACTAACCCCCTTGCCTTTCAAACTCCTGGGCACTCCCTACCAACCCTCCTGCTGCATGCTTAGCACACTTCTGCTCCGGCACCCATAATAGCACCCTACTCCCTCCAGGAGAGACCCAGCGTCCTCACAATGGCCCCAAGGGTCCTAACCTGGTGGAGAGTCAGGAGGAAGTTACAGAAAGCCCCTGGACCCTTCTCAGCATAGGGTGTTCAGTTGAATAATGTGCCACACTGGGGTTATTAGAGCAGACAGGAAACCAGTCATTTGCAAGGTCAGCTCTGGAAATATTTTAATACCACTGTTCTAGGGAATGACGTGTCTTTCTGCACTAGCCCACGATATAACACGATCTGGCAGCAGGTCGTGTTCAAGTCCCAGTGACAATATACATAGTTTGAGTAACTACAACTGTGAAGCCACACCCACACCAGACTTTATTGCCCACATCCTTGAAGAGACAGCAGCCAGGTAGTTTCCATTACTGAAGGGAGACGTGTTGTTCCTGTCTTCATGGACTCGCTGTATTTATTTGCACATTCCCCCCTGCCTGAGTCTGGGAGTCTTCATTAAGCCCCCAGTACCTCACCCCTCTTGTACTCCATTCCTGGTCCTCACCCACCCACACTGGCTTTCCCATTGATTCAGATGTGTCCCTATGGCCCTGCTTCATCCTCTGCGATGACGGCTCTTCCTCCAGAGCTCCCTTGCCCAGGACCTCGTGTGGACCATTCTATTACCCTGTTGGAATTTCATTGAGATGCTCCATCCTCATAGGCCTGCTGGATACACCGTCCTGTTGGAAGCCGTACCTGTGGCACTGCCCTGGTGTCTTAGCATCTTCCCTTCCTCTGTCCTACAGGGGCATCATAGCAGAACAGGGGTCTGTTGTGTTCACCACAGGGACTCCAGCTCTCAGCACAAGGCCTAGCTCGTGGGTGCTCAATGAACAGTATTGGAAAGTGATAAGCCATTGGTGTCTGATGTAGTGCAGTCGCACACACCCGTAACCCAGCCCTGAGGGTGGAAGTTCAAGGTCATCCTTGGCTATCTAAGGAGGTATATGTTTGCCTGGCCAAGAGACCTTGTCTCAAAATAAAATAAGTGTTTACTTCAGTAAGCTGGCAGCTGTTCATAAATAGTATTAAAGGGAGGGGACATTGGAAATATAAATAAGGCTCGGACACTCTGAGTGGCTTTTACAAAGACACACAGCAACTATATTACTGGGTAGAAAAGCTAACCTAGATCATCACAACCACCCACTGTGAGCCACCCCAATGACTACCCACTCTGAGCCACCCCAATGAAGCATCAGGAAATTTTCCAGGTACCCACAAAGGAGATAGTCATACAGAGTGGTGACCCCCTGGGTCTCTAGCCAAGTCTCCAGGAGACTGAGTGGCAAATGGCTGTGGTAGCTTTGTGCCCTTCCCTTGTGACTGGGTTCCCTCCCCTGCAGGATGGCACATGACTCTGGCCTTCAGCTCCACTAAAGGTGAAAGTCTCCTCGGCCGTTTGCCAGAGTGACCTGAGGCAGCTCCAAGCAGGGCTACTGTGTCATTAAAGATAGTCCGAGGCAGAAGCCCATACCTGACTCCCTCAAGGGAGCCTCCTCAGGGCACAGCCCAGAGTGTGGCTTCTGGGGAAAGGTGCCCTGACAGGGCAGAAGGCCAAGGCCAAGGGCAAAGGCCTGGTTTGGGCTTCTTTCCAGTCACTGGAAAGTCCCAGGTTGACCAGAGACTCCCTCCCCAGCTTGGCAGAGCTGAAGGTCACTGGGATACGTAGGAAGAAGGGATCAGGTATTTGTTCTTGCCCAGCTCTGCCTCAATAATTAGGGGCTTCTACATGGTACAGCACCCACCCAAACACACACAGGCTCATGTATGTACATACACACCCTGCCCATGAAGACACACATGCGTGTGCACACACACACACACACACACATACACACACACACACACACACACACTCTACCAGGCCAAGTACACACACTTCTTTGCCACTCACACAAGCACACTATACACATGCAGACAGCTGCCCGCTCATACTTGCACACCCACACGCCTAGAGCAAACAGATGCTGCCCCAGGCTGTTAGCTCTGCAATGGTTCCTCCTGTAGAACCTGAAACCCCTCCCATCACCCCAGAGGGAGGTGGTGGGAGGGAGGGAAAGAAGAAGGGGGAAAGGGGGCCCAGAAAGGGTCAGTGACAGCTGAGGCCACCCAGCTGAGCCAGGAAGATGAACTAGGTCACTATGTCTAAGCCAGTTCTAGAAGGCAGCTTTGGGCCAATGGAGCAAATGAAGGTGTGGTGAGTGAGTGTTGGAAGCTCAAGCGTGAATCGCCTCTCTCTTTGCACAGCCACCAAGACAGAAGGAAAGGTATCTGCACTAGCTGTGAGTGTGGGCCATGAAGGGCTCCAGGATACCAAGTGGGGGTGCAGTGTATGTGTGTGTGCGGTGTGTGTGTGCGCACATGTGTGTGTGTCCATATTAGGATCACAAATTAACTGTGCTAGGATTCTGTCCACACCTTACAGAAATAAACTATACCCTACCGGAGATCACAGTGGTCAGCTGGGTGGTAGTGGTCACACCTTTAATCCCAAGAAGGCAGAGGCAGTCAGATCTCCATGAGTTCAAGGCCAGCCCAGCCTAAAGAGCAAGTTCCAGGACAGCCAGGGCTACCCAGAGATCAGAGTGGTCAAGTGACTTGTCAAATCCCACAAGCATCCAATAGGGTGAGGCATCAATCCTAAGTCTCTCTGTCTCCCAAACCTGGTATCCTAGTTTTCTACTGCTGTGATAAAAACAGAATTGACCAAAAGCAACTGGGAGGACAGGGTTTATTTCATCTTTACAACTCTCAGGTAACAACCTGTCAGTCGCTGACGGAAGTCAGGGCAGGAACACAAGCACGGAGGCACCTTGGAGGCAAGGACTGGAGCAGAGGCCGTAGAGGGGAGCTGCTTACTGGCTTGCTCCCCATGACTTGCTCGGCCTGCTTTCTTATACCATCCAGATCACCTGGCCAGGGTATCACTGCCTCCAGTGATGTGGACCCCCCCATCATAATTAAGAAAATGCGCTACAGACTTACCTACCATAGGCATTTTCTCGGATTCTCAGTTGAGAGTTCCCCTTCCCAATGACTCGAGTTTCTGTCCAGTTGACAAACACTAGCCGGAATACCTGGTCCAATCCCAGCAGCTAAGACACATCCTCTTCATGTACGAGAGCATCATACAGGATGGAGCCTTCGCTCCTCCCACAGCCCTCTGAGGGAATACATAGGACTCCCCACAGCAGGAGACTCCCAGGAGTAAGGGGGCATTTAAGGCCACCTTCTGGGTAGAAACAGACACAGCAAGTCCATGATTCTGCCCCTAGGCCACTCTTTTAATATGTGGAGGCTCGGAGGGGTGGGGATGCTGGGCCCAGGACTTATCATCTCTGGTGGGGTGGAGATGAACGGCCTCTGCCTCTTTTGGGGGTGGCCTCCTGGCCCTGGACTGGAACCAAAAGATGGGAGGGCAGGAGTGGATCGCCACCATCCCCTTTCCAACAATCTAGGACAAGACCATTCTCCTTCCTGAGTCTCACCCCACATGTGAGGGCACCTGGGCTACAAGAGCCTTAGGCATCTTCCAGTTCCCAGACACAGCCTGGGCCAGGAGTGTACCCAGCCACATTGGCCTCCTAGAGAAATAATGGAAGATTCGAGATAGGTTAGCCCCATCAACTCCCTAGAGGAAACCTTGAGAAAGAGGGCCCTGGGTCTAGGGCCATCACTTCCAATTTATAAGCTGGCTACTAAGTGACTGTGTGACACAGGTCACAATGCTGACCCCCACCCCCACCCTGTGGCTTTAGCTGCCCCCTTGTTCTGCCCTTTTCTGGTTGTTGTTGCCAACATGCCACCAGACAATGAAGATGGGACGGTGTCTGACGGTGCGGACATGGGACATTTTCTTCTACCTCGCTTTGTTCCCCAGATCAAACTGAGACATTTAGCCCTTGGTTATAATGGCACTTGGAATTTCTGTGAATTTCCTGGCCAGATCTAACCCTGAGTGTCTGCATCATGGCAACAGCAAACATGAATTGAGCACCATCTGTGTGCTAGACACAAACTTGGAACTATTAATATTTTCATTTGGCCCTACGGGCTTAGGCAAGTCTGCCCACATCTGCAAAGCTGGAACTCCAGCCCGACAAAAGCACGGCCCTGTGTATCAGCCTAGGACTGCATTTCTCTCCAACCCCCAAGCACGTGACCCTGAGCCACAGCCCCCCTACCCAAGTGCCCAAGAATGGGCTGCAAGCAAGTGTGTGACCTCTGACCTCCTTTCCTGCACGCCTCCCCCACCTGGGCAGAGTGTCCCCTGTGTCCACCCGCCTTCCCCCCCGCTCTGACCCTGGCGCCTGCAGGTGCGGCTGGTGATCGCTGAGAAGGGCCTGGCCTGCGAAGAGAGGGATGTCAGCCTGCCCCAGAGCGAGCATAAGGAACCCTGGTTCATGCGGCTCAACCTGGGTGAGGAGGTGCCAGTCATTATCCACCGGGACAACATTATCAGTGACTACGACCAGATCATTGACTACGTGGAACGCACCTTCACAGGAGGTATGCTGTGTCCCATAGGTGTGGACAGGGTGTGCCACAGCGATCCCTTGGTCTCAGACACCATCTTTGAACCAAAGCAAGCCACTGAGTCGTGGGCAAGACTCAGCATTACCCCTCCCCCCAAGAAATCACAGGCTACTGTCGAGACTCAGATGCCCCCAGAACCACACACTTCTTTCTGGCAACACTGGGCAGGGCATGGCCCAGACAACCCAGAACAGTTGGGATATAGCCCCCTTTCTTCCCCAGGACCTCTTTCAGGTTCAGGTTCAGCCCTGGCCCTCAGGATTCCCTCAGGCTCCCATAGACAGGATCAAATTTATCAGGGTCCCATACCCTGCGACCTTCTAAGCAAAGCCAGGTCCAGACTTCCAGAAACTCTGCTGGCATGCTCTCAGGCAACTTGGAACCCTGAAGATACACACAAGACACCCCAGAACTTCTGTTACCTCTCCCTCCCTTTGGCCTCTAAGGCTCAGGTGCCTGCTGCCTGTGGCAGAGGTTCAAGCAGCTGGGACAGTGAGCCCGGAGCCCAGGCTTGTACTATTTTTAAGAACAAGAATTTGCATGTAGGACATGGTAGCACATGCCTGTAATTTAAGCACTTAGGAGGTATAGGTGAAAGCTGCAGGATCAGAGGTTCAAGGCCAGGCTCAGTTACATAGCTGAGTTGGAGGCAACACTGGACTACATGAGACCCATCTCAACTCAGAACAACATTTTATTTTTTGAGATAGGGTCTCATTATGTAGCTCTGTCTGGCCTAGAACTCACTATGCAGACCAGGCTAGCCTGGAACTCACAGAGATCTCCCTGCCTCTGCTTCCCAGGTGCTGGGATTAAAGGTGTGTACCATGAAACCCAATTTCAAAACAACTTTTATTAAAAAAAAAAAGAAGAAGAAGAATAAAAATTTCTGGGCATGGTGGCACATGTGTCTGCCTTGTACTTTCAGTACTTAGGAGGTGGAGGCATGAGAATCTCCAGTCAGAGAATCATCTGGGATACATACTGAGAGTCCATCTCAAAAAAGAAGCATAAATGTGAATAATCTTTGCCAAGTTGAGGAGGTTTAAGTTCTAAGCATCCAGCTTTTCAAACCCATGAAAAGCAGGCAGCATTTGGGCACATTCCTCTACGCGGCTATGATCCGGCACCCGAAGGTGCTGGACCCAGCCTAGTGAAGCCCAGAGTAGCAACTGGGTCATCAGGATTCCTCATAGCAAGTGGCTGAATCCCAGAAGGATAGGTCTGGGACTTCCGAGCATGACATTTGGGGCTCTGGGTTCCTATGGGTAGGGGTAGGCATGGACCTTACTCTAGCCCTTGGTGGTATCCACAGAGCATGTGGTGGCTTTGATGCCTGAGGCGGGAAGCCCACAACACGCCCGAGTGCTGCAGTACCGGGAGCTGCTGGATGCATTGCCCATGGACGCCTACACCCACGGCTGCATCCTGCACCCGGAACTCACCACGGATTCCATGATCCCCAAGTATGCCACGGCCGAGATCCGCAGTGAGTGCTGCCCAACAGGGCCCTCCATTCGCCTTCCACTGCTTCTTTCCTTAAGGAAGGTCCTCCTTCCTCACCTCATGCTTCTACCCCTGGGTTTCGCTATGCATCCTCCCCCCCCCCGCCCACCATCTGCCACCACACTCAGATAACTACACAGATGGTTCACCAGTGGCTCTTCTCTCAGGCCTGTGAGACTTCCTGAGAAGTCCCAGATGCAGACACCTGAGGTCAAGGGGACAAGCCCTGCATGGATAGCCACGAACCCTGAGTGACTTTAGGGTTAAGGTTCCCACAGAAGCCTGACCAGACATGGCAAGGTCTCTGTTTTCTGATCTAAGGTCACCCATGTACTCTCCTAACTGCCAGCCTACCCATAATAAACTAATGAAATTAGATTCAGTCAGATGACCCATCAATAGTTTATTCAAGGGGATTAGCATCTAGACTCTGCTAGAGCCTTTGGTGGCCCTGTAGGCAGAGGAGCCATGACTGTTTCTAATAGGTCCTAGATGCTTAGTAAGTAGTCACTTCCTTTCCCTTCCTCCTCTGTCCCACCATTGTGCAAAGGTGGGAAAGGGTCAGGCTGTGGAACTCAGCCCTTGAGGAAGACTCAGAGTTATCTCTATGCTGTTATCCCCCACTCCGCATTCAGTCAGCAATTTCTTTCAATGGGGTCCTGGGTGAGGATGCCAACAGATAAAGATAAACACAGCTTCTGCCACCTCAGGGTGACAGTTTCTGGGAGGAAAGACAAGGTCAGGTAATGACAGTACAAGCTAAGGAGGCTTGGACAGCCAGGGATGGGGGGGGCACTAGGTACCAAATGCCAAAAAGGTTCATGCCTTGAAGATTATCCCAAGGCAACACTTGAACACCAAGAAGTGTATACAAATTTCTCACCACAGCATAGTGAGAACTATCATTGGAAACAACCTTGGTGTCTATGAATTGGAGGTGGAGTAAATTCATCATGACGCTGTTATACTGAAAAATAATAGGTACATGGAATGTTCTCAAAAATATGCTAATGAGTGATGAAAAGAGGAGAGGACCAAACACGTAGCATGCCATCTGCTCTAGCAAGTACTAAAGAATGCCCCCGGGACGCCGGGCGGTGGTGGTGCACGCCTTTAATCCCAGCACTAGGGAGGCAGAGGCAGGCGGATCTCTGTGAGTTCGAGACCAGCCTGGTCTACAAGAGCTAGTTCCAGGACAGGCTCCAAAGCTACAGAGAAACCCTGTCTTGAAAAACCAAAAAAAAAAAAAAAAAAAAAAGAATGCCCCCGGGGTCTTGGTGCAAGGGATGTTTCTGCAGTAGTGCTAGTCTCCAGGGAGCAGAGCCAAGAGTCTGAAGATAGAGAATTATGGTTTGGTTTGGCTTGGGGGTTTTTGAGACAGTCTCATATAGCCCAATCTGATCTCAAACTCACCACAGTAGCTGAGGATGACCTTGAACTTCTGACCCTCCCGTCTCCAAGAGCTTGGATTACAGAGGTGTTCATCGCCACACCTGACTAGAGGTTTACATTCCTTGCAGATCTTTTACCCTTGCTTGAGTTTATAACCTGTCTGTATAACCTGTACACAAATCAATTAGTTTAAAAAAATTGAATATGGTTCCAATATCAGAATCAGGACAACACAAAGGTCCCAGAGTCACAGAAAATGTTGGTCCTAGGACCTGGAATTGTGGCAACATCCAAGAACGAGCGGGAAAAGGAGAGGGAAGATCAGGGTGTGGGGCAGGGCAGGTGCAGCGCGTGGAGAGCCAAAGGCAGGGTGGTAGGGCAGGCTGGAGCACGGGTCAGGGCAGGGTCTCACGTGACTCTGAGGAGCAGGCTTGGAGGAGGGGAGAAACAGCTATGAGACGTTCACTTTACTGAGAAACAGCTATGGGCCTTGACATGAGCAGCTCTGCACTTCCCAGAGACGGAGTCCTGAGAGAGGAGGTGTGAGGCCCTGGCTATCATTCAAGTGAGTGGCCTGGTGAACTGTGGGCACTGCCTCCATCTTGTCCTGAGCCATCTCATGGAACCTGGAAGGCAGCAGGGTTCAGAGTGGGCCCAGTTTTCACCCCTTTGAGGAAGCACTGGGATCCCACAGGGAAGGGGGAAAAGAGAAACCTCAGAGGTGCAGAGGAACAAAGTCAGCCTGCAGTGACTGTAAATGTGTTCCAAGGTCTTCCCCATAGTCTAAAGACAGGCCCAAGGGCAGCCAGGGAGAGGTAGGAGGTAGGTGACCTCAGAGGACAGACACCTGAGGGCTGCAGCTTCTCACACTCTTGACCACTCCTTCCTTTCCTCAACACTCAGTGAGTCCTGCTCTGGGCCAGGCCTGTGCCGGGCTTTCAGAGAACAGAGGTGAGTCTTATCTAGCTACAGCTGAGCCTGAGCTCAGAGGCCCTGAGGTAGAGATAAGCATGCCAACATCAAATTACCACACCTGGCAAACAATTCAACTTGTGCGCTGCACTGTGTGAGGGACGCTTTCCACAAAGGCCTCAGATGAGCAGGGCTGTGCTGTGCAATCCCAGTTGGTAGCTTTGCAAGTCTGCCAGAGCCTACGCTGGAACAAAGGCTCTGAGGTCAGACCTTGATAAGGGGGTGCTTCATAGAGGGTCATAAGTTCATAGGTCAGCTAGATCAGGAAAGAAGCTTTCAAAAATAGAGGGCTTGGGGGTTGGAGATATGGCTCAGCAGGTAAGAGCATGGGTTGCTTTTGCAAGGGACCCAGATGGCAGCTGAAATGGTAACTCCAGTTCCAGGGGCTCTGACACCCTCTTCAGGACTCTTAGAGTATTACACATGTGCACAGACACATTCAGGTGAAACACCCACACATATAAAAATCAAAATAAATAAATTATAAGGAAAAAAAGAGAATAGAGGACATGGTTGTTCCAGGAAATAAGATGTGGGCTAAGAGATTTGGAGTGGCCTGTGGCCTGATGCATAGGAAGTGATCTGAGTGACTGAAATGTGCCCTGTGGGGACAGGGTTATGGGGGCAGCGTAATGAGAGATAGAGCAGCTGAGAGAGAGCTGGATCCCAGGGTTCCTGGAGGCAAGCTGAGAGCTGAGGCATTACCTGAAGGGGCCCAGGATGAGCTGTAGACAGGGGCAGGGGTAGGAGTGTGTGCACAGAAGCCCTTGGGAAGAGGTGGGGTGACAGCGAGAAGGGTGGGGTGACAGCGAGAAGGGTGGGGTGACAGCGAGAAGGGTGGGGTGATGCAAACCTCTAGCCCAGTGCTTAGGAGACCCACAGGCTTGAGGCCACCATGGTCTGTACAGCAAGTTCTAGGCCAGCAAGGGCTACATAGGAAACCCTGTGAAACTCACCCAAGCAAGATACTACAGGTGTCCCCTGAGAGATGGAGGTCTGAATGAGGCGTGTAAATGCGGAGGTCTGAGTGAGGCATGTAAATGTGGCCATCTGAATGAGGTGTGTAAATGCGGAGGTCTGAGTGAGGCATGTAAATGTGGCCATCTGAATGAGGTGTGTAAATGCGGAGGTCTGAACGAGGTGTGTAAATGTGGAGGTCTGAACAAGGCATGTAAATGTGAGCGTGCTGTAGGAAAAGCCTACAGGACCTGATTTGAGGAGAGGACACCTTCAGGCAGGGTTGGCTTCTTTTTGGGGAGGGAATTCTGGGAAGGTGAACAACTCTGGGTTTCAGGTTCTACACATCTCCAGCATCACCTCCTCCTCCTCCTGCTTCTCCTCCTCCTGCTTCTCCTCCTCCTGCTTCTCCTCCTCCTGCTTGTGCTCCTCTTTCTCTTCCTCCTCCTTCTCTTCCTCCTCCCCTTCCTCCTCGAAGCTACAGTGTCCCCTACAGCAAGGTTTACTGTCCCCTTGTACCCCGGGGAGGTGGCCCTCTCCTGGTCATGTGGGAAGCAGGGAGACAGGACCTTTTCTGTTCTGTTCCAGGACATTTAGCCAATGCCACCACAGACCTCATGAAACTGGACCATGAGGAGGAACCACAGCTCTCTGAGCCCTACCTTTCCAAGCAGAAGAAGCTTATGGTGAGCACCCTGCCTATGTCCCCTCCCTCCTACTAGAAGAAGGTTCTAAATGGAGGATCAGTAGATGCTTTGACCTGGAAAAGATACTGCTTTGATCCTCCAATCATGTTTCATCTACCATATTGTGGCTGTTTGGCCATGGCAAGCCACTGTTCCCCCACCCCCACCCCAAGCCTCTGGGTTATGTTGTCTCTGAAAGCAGAGCCCTGAACACAGGTTCTTGCATCAGACAGTATGGGAAGAGCTTTCCAAAGATGTGGGAGAGGTAGGGAAGGGGATGTGGCTGAGCCTCAACTCACCCCACAGAAAGCTCTGGGATGTAAAAGGCACCATATAACTGGCAATGCTTTGGTATCCTCCCATCAGCAGCCGTTGGCTATAGACTGCCCGATGGGATGGGGATCATCTTCCATGTGCTTCTAAGCAAGACAGCTCCTCATTGGTAGAGAATTCCCTGGGAAAAGAGCGTTGGTACTCCTAGCACACAGCAGTGGTAGCGCTGCTCCAGCCCCATGCCAGGGAATGTGGGCAAGGTGGCCAAGCTCCCTGGAGTGGCTCAGTCCTGGATGAGGGTGCACCGTAGATGTGGGCCATGCCATACACTAGAGTGGGTATTTGAAGGCAGGCTTATGTGGGGAGGCGGGTAGACAATCCTCCACCTCTGGGTGTCTTGACTCCCATGAGACCAGCTTGAGCAGATGCCTGTTCTGCCTTTAGGCCAAGATCCTGGAGCACGATGACGTGAGTTACCTGAAGAAGATCCTTGGCGAGCTGGCTATGGTGCTTGACCAGATTGAGGCAGAGCTGGAGAAGAGGAAACTCGAGAATGAGGGTGGGTGTCATGTCAGGGGTAAAGGGTCCCTCCCACCTGCTTCCCCTGCCTACTCTGCCATCCTCCAGCCTCTTTCTCCCAGAGGTCCCAGAGCCCTCCCAGTTGGTTAGGGTCAGGAGCTGGGGTGTCAGTCCGACCTAGGTTATAGGGCTGGGGCAGTGGCCTTGACAAGTCCCTCCCTGCACCAGGACCTCTGTCTCCCATATACAGAGTGGGGAGAATGACAGAATTATTGGGACCCTGTCACGTGAGAGACATTCAAAGTACTCAGGGTGGGCATCACGTGACATGTGTTGCTCCTGTGTGTGAAAAGGATGGTGTAGTGGCTGTCAGCACCCACGGTCTCACCTAGCCCTGCAGGGGATATCTTAGGGCTCCTCCTTGTACAGAGCAGGCCTCTGATCCTGACCAGCTTTACCCCCATCTAGCCTGGTGTCCCCTCCACATCACTCTGCCCCATTAGCCAGTATCCCAGGTTCATTCTGAACTCACTTTGCAGCGGAGAATGACTTTGAACTTCTGATGTTCCTGCTCCCATCACTCAAATGCTGGGATTACAGGCCAGTTCTACCATGTCCATTTTACTCAGGGCAGGGCTCAAACCCAGGGCCTAGTGCATGCTATTAATTGAGCTAGCCCTTTAGGGTTTTTTTTTTTAATGTACATTGTGGTTTTGCCTGCATATATGTCTGTGTTCTGGTATCAGATCCCCTAGAACTGGAGTTACAGACAGGTGTAAACTGCCATGTGGGTGCTGGGAATTGAACCTGGGTCCTCTGCAAGAACAGTCAGTGCTTTTAACCATCTCTCCAGCCCCCAGCCCTTCAGTTTTAAATTGACAGTCTATGAAGCCCCCTGAAAAGACAGCAGAGGCCTATGGAGGAGATAAGTTGAGCCAATCACTTCTGCCCCAGGCAGAGGAGACAGCCAAGGCATAAGCCCTGAGGTGACAGCAGGTTTGATATGAGGATCTGCAAGGAGACCAATTTAGTGGGAAAAGAGTCAAGGGGGAAGCAGAACCTGAGACCTAGAAGGAAGGGAGTGGGACAGACATCACAGGTAGTACCACAGGGCTCTGCTCTGACCACGAGGCATTAGTTTTGACAGGATCCCACTTAGATCATAACAGCATCCCACTGGCTGCTGTGCTGAGGGTAGACTCCAGGCAAGGGGAACTATTGAAGACACTATGAAGATGTGGGTAGGAGAGAGTGGTTGTTCAGGCAGGGATGGTGGAAGCAGACACTAGAGTCTGGATGTATTCTAAAGATCAAGCTAATAAGACGTACTGGTGCGTTGACTGTGGGGACAATGAAAGAAAGTGTGGCGGCACCAAGGCTCTAGTACTGAACAGAAGGATGGAGAGCCACTCTTGCGTGTGTGGTGGGCTTGGGAGCAACAATCCAGAATTCCCTGTTGGACATGTTTAATTTGGAATGTGGAGGGACACTAGGTGGAGCTATCAGCCAACAGCTAGGAATGTGACTCTACAGTTTGGGGTACTGTGGCCTGTAATCCCAGCACTCTGGAGGTTGTAACTATAGATCCCATCTACAAAATTAAGAAAGAAAGAAAGAAAGAAAGAAAGAAAGAAAGAAAGGAAGGAAGGAAGGAAGGAAGGAAGGAAGGAAGGAAGGAAGAAAGAAAGGAAGGAAGGAAGGAAGGAAAGAAGGAAAGAAAGAGAAAGAAGAAAAGGGAAAGAAAAAGGAAGGGCTGGGGAATGGCACTTAGTTGGTAGAGAGCTTGCCTAGCTTGCAGAAAATTCTAGATTTTGCTCCCACCCTTACCCCATCCCCACCCCTCAGCACTGCACAAACATGGTGTGGTGATATAAATCTACAATCCTAACACTCGGGTGAGGACAGGAGGATAAGTTCAAGGTTATCTTCACTACATAGTGAATTAGAGGCCAGCCTGGGCTACATGAAACCTATTCTAAGAAAGGAAGGAAGGAAGGAAAGAAGGGGAAGGGAAGGGAAATGAAGGAAGGAAAAGAGAAAAAGAAAGAAAGGAAAATAAGGTAGATTTATTCACAAGTCGGTTGACTTAAAGAGTGAGGGCAGCAGTAAGGCTATGACAGCTACTGCTGAAGAGGTTCGGGAAGGAATGGCCTCAGGAGACACCGGCAGGCAGATCAGAGCCAGGGCTTGAGTGCCAGGTGTCCTCTCCCTTTCCAGGGCAGAAATGTGAGCTGTGGCTCTGTGGCTGTGCCTTTACCCTGGCGGACGTCCTCCTGGGAGCTACCCTGCACCGCCTCAAGTTCCTGGGACTGTCCAAGAAATACTGGGAAGACGGCAGCCGGCCCAACCTTCAGTCTTTCTTTGAGAGGGTCCAGAGACGCTTCGCCTTCCGCAAAGTCCTGGGCGACATTCACACCACACTGCTCTCGGCTGTTATCCCCAATGCATTCCGACTGGTTAAGCGGAAGCCACCATCCTTCTTTGGGGCATCCTTCCTGATGGGCTCCTTGGGTGGAATGGGCTACTTTGCCTACTGGTACCTCAAGAAAAAATACATCTAGAGCTGGGCTGGGGCCTGGTGTGTGACTGGCAGTGTCTCTGTACTGTGTGCTTCCCAACTCCTTCTCAGTAATTCACTGTCCCATGAGCACTGGACAGAATGTCCTGCCCCTTCTTTCTAGTCATTGTATTGTCAGTGTGACAACATTTCATAGTTTAGAAGTAGACATTGCCAACGCTGTGATTTGAGGCTGCGGCTCTACCACAGGAGAGAGAGAGAAAGCAAGAGAAAAGAAACCCAAATGCCTTTGCTTCTGATTCAAGGTCTCAAGACATTTCTGTGGGGACTGGTTAGGATCTGAGGTGAGTCCCAGGATGTTCTACCAAGCAGGGCCCAGGTTCTGGGAGGTGCTGGGGACTCAGAGAGCCTGACCTCAGCCTCCCCTTCCCTCTTGGCAGGGACCTCTTCTATAGGACAAAGCCAACACCAAGATTCAACTCATCTAACCAGTACCTCTGTCTGGGACTGGAGAGCCAGAGTCCCTGTGAGAGGCCTCTGAAGATCAAAAGGGGTCTCGTTCTTCTCCTGGACAAGGACTCAGTGAGACAGCACTGGCTCAAGCCAAGCAGTGGCACCCCAAAACCCATATGGCTGGGACCAACTAACTCCATGGGCACACCCTTCACCCACTTCCTCATTGGTCACCTGGTGCAGTTTGGCACTTAAGTAGAAATCCCCGAAGGCAGCAGCCATCAGCGACTCCTCCCTTTGAGCTGAGTTCTCAATCTTCAAGGTGGGACTTTCCAGCAAAAGCCATGTTGGCTTTCCCTCCGAAGGTCGGTCTCAGCTCATGAACAGGGGTGCATCCCTTACCACCTCCGCCTTTCCATTTTTCCGGAGACTCCCCATACTGCATGCAGTGGGGTCTCTCCTCCACACTGCCCCTCCCCGGGTCTCACTTTCCTGTGCCTTTTGCATGTTGGGAAAGGGTCTGGGTGTCACTGCCACTCATGCTTAGAGCCCCCAATAAAGCATCCAGGAGGAGCAGTTGCTTTTTGTTTCTAAAGCGTGTGATCTACCCAACTCTCATTTCCAAAGTCAGAATGGGGGTGAAGGTGTGATGTTTTGGATCCAGCTCTTGGGGAGAACACGCTAGCTTGGCAAGGTGGTAATTGCCTGTTGTCCCAGCAGCTGAGATGCTGAGGAAGGACAGAGCACAGCCTCACATATGGTCAAAAGCTGCTGACATGGTCTTTAGTCTACTCCATTTGGGCACAGAACTTCACAGTTTATAGAGTCTTTTCACATCCATCTGTTTACAGTCCTCTTAGGGGTTGTCCAAAGCACATGTTCCCACCTTAATTTCCAAGCAGGAAAACATAGTAAAATGCTCAGACTGAGAGTATAACTTGTTTCAGAGAGAGCATAGTTTGATCGATTTTGAAAAAAAAAAAGTATAAAAATTTGCATGTTTTCAGAAAGGTCACAAGAAAATACAGGGCTTGGGATGTGGCTCCATTGGCAGAGTGCTTACGTAGCACACATGAAGCTGCCCTGGCTTTGATTCCCCAGCACTGCATAACAGGGCCTGGTAAAGCACACCTATAGCATAGCACTCGGGATGTGTAGACAGGAGGATCAAGTTCAAGGTCACTGTCACTCAGATACTGAATCTGAGGCCAACCTGGGCTTTCTGAGATCTTGTCTCAAAAATCTGGAGCGATGACTTAAAGTGTAGAATACTTGTCCTTCTATAGAGGACCCAGGTTCAATTCCCAGCACCCACATTGCGGCTCAAAACTGATCTATATTCCACCTGCAGGGACTGGACACCCTCTTCTGACCACTGTGGGCACTAAGTATGCAAAACATTCATATACATAAAAATAGCCATGGTCAAGGCAGGGAGAGGGTGGACGTTGTAGAAGCAGAAACTGACTGGCGCTGTCTACCCTACTGGTCTAGCTAGACATCCATGAAGACCCTTCTCAGTCTATAAAAGTTCTACTCATGAACAATACCATGTGAATCCCAGTGGGCTAAACGTGTGATGAAAGAGGACATGCTCCTCCTCTCTCTGAAATGAGACTCTCCGGGCCCATCCGTCAGTCAGATCTCTGGAGGAGGCAGGAGGCTGGATACTCACACCTGCTACAGTTCCAGCATTCACAGCCCTTCACATAGTGCAGTATACAAATGCGATGTCACTGTTGCCAGCCTCCTAGTCAGCCTGCAAAACACACCACACACACACACACACACACATGTGCGCATGCACATGCACACACTCACACACGCACGCACGGGAGAAAATCCTCATGCCAATTTCTAAAACAACCCATAGGCCACCATTGGTCTTTATGACCTCTCTTTTTCACACTGTCCATAGGTTCACTGCTTCCAACAGTGCTTCAGCCAATGGGGGTGGCTTATTTGGCAAATGACTTTATACCCCAGTGTAAAGCAGTCCTTAGGTGGCTGTGTTTTCTGTTGATCTTTTATTGTTGGATATGGAAGAAGTCCCTTTTCTATACATTATCTTCTGTGCCACCACGGTAGAGCAGCAACCCAGTGTGCCTGTAGCCAGTCAGAACCAATATGCCCAGCCAGGAAAGTAGACCATGTTTTTGCCTATAGTGCCAACAGTATAAGCCCCAAATGGCCGCTCTGAATGTTTAATTCAATGGTACCATTGATGTACTTCCACTTGAAACCATAATCTCTAAACAGTCGCAGTCCATGGGGCTGGAGAGGTGGCTCAGCAGTTAAGTGGCTGCTTTTCCAGAGGACCTGGGTTGGGTTCCCAGCACCCACATGTCTACTCACAACTGCATGTAATTCCAGTTCCAGGGGTCAGACGCCCTTTTGTGACCTCCTTGAGACAAAATACTCATAGATATTGTCGGGGACCGTCACCCCAACATGTGCTTTGCCCTAAATGTGTTCTCGGAGGCGCGTGGAAGAAACAGACTCTTTCACACCATCATCGTTCAAAGGCAGCTCAGGACTTTTTC
>JAQHUG010000077.1:994103-1011067 GCA_028555095.1 Dicrostonyx torquatus | reverse complement strand
CTGTTCACCATGCTCAAGATTTCCCCACTGCAATGTACCCCCATGTGAGAATTTTCCTGCCTTTTGATCCTTTAACTGACAGAGAAAACAAGCCTGATCAAGATCCACTAGACCAGTGGTTCTCAACCGTTCTTCCTGACCCTGCGACCCTTTCATACAGTTCCTCATGTTGTGGTGACCCTAACCATAAAATCATTCTCATTACTACTTCATAACTGTAATTTTCCTACTGTTATGGATCGTAATATAAATACCTGTATTTTCAAATGGTCTTAGGTGACCCCTGTGAAAGGGTCATTCGGCCCCAAAGGAGTAGAGACCTATAGGTTGACAACCACTGCCCTAGATGGGAACAGCAACAAGCCCAGGTTTTTGTGTGCTAGGATATGGAAGGACAGATACAGGAGCACACGTGAGTCCTAAACATGGAAGGATTTGATTACAAGGCCTCATGCAGCTGCAAAGGAGGCTGGGAAACAGTCTCTGGTTGGGTCAGCAGTTGCAGGAGGGGATTTGGGGAGACAGGGAGCAGCCTCTGACTTAAGGAATAGCAGAACGGGAAGAACTGTTGAGAATGAGAGGGCCAACGCCTAGGCTGGAAGGCTTTGACTGCAGCCTGAGGAAGAGAAGAGAAGCCAAAGCCCAGGGATGTTAGTGCTCATTGGATCCTGATCCCATTATGACAGAGTTAGGGCCAAGAGTTCTCTCTCTCTTATCTCCTTCTGTCTCTGGGAATATTATGAAGAAAATCCGGGGTGCTGGCAGGCCAAGCTGCTATTCAAGTGAAAACTCTATCTGTATGCTAGGAATTTCACACAAACACGTTTATGCAAAATCATACAATTTTGTTTTATCGGTGGAGAAGCTGAAGTTCTGAGCCCATGTATCTGCATTACAAGCCAATAGACTGAATTTGAATCGCACGTGCAACCTTTGCTACGAAACTGCAGCTCCTCCCACGGGAGGTGGGCTTTATCCTTGCCCCACCGACGATAGGCACGTTGGTGGACGGGTGTGACATGAGCAAGGTCTTCGCGTATGCTGTGTGGTTGGGCTCAGGTGTGGGCACCCGAGTGACCATTCTGAAATGAGCACGCCCAGGCGTCTGGAACCGGAACAGATCAAGCGCAGCAGAGGCGAGCCCATTGTGCAGCGTACAGATAAGCGCCCCTGACCTCCAGCGGCAGCAGGACTCAGCTGCTGAAGACAGTCCCCCCCCAGAAGAGACCCCATTGGCCAAAGTCGCTGTCAGTCAGTGAGTTTGCTGGGATTGGGCGTGGCTGTTATTCAGCATCAGCTGCCTTATAGGTGGCGGTGCTGAGCCAACACATGGAGCTACATGTGTTAGGAGTTCAAGCCCTTCCTCTTGGTCCAGTTGGCAAGGAACCACATGTGAGATGATACAAGCAAATGTCAGGTCCTGGGGCTGGAGATGGCTCGGGGGTCTAGAGAACATACTGCTCCTACAGAGGACCCAAGTTCAGTGCCCAGTACTTACGTAACTCCAGCTCCAGGGTACCCAACGCCCTGTTCTGGCCTCTGTAGGCATTGCACCCATATGCATAAACACACATACACATACACACAATTAATATAAAAATAAAATATTTTTAACTGTCAGGTAAAGAAAATAAATTGCCAGGTACCAGAATTAAAAAGTCAAAAATAGCTGGATGTCGTGATGCACACCTTTAATCCCAGCACTTGAGAGGCAGAGGCAGGTGGATGTCTGTGAGTTTGACGCCAATCGTATCTACAAGGAGTTCCAGGTGAGCCAGAGCCACACAGTGAGATCCTGTTCCCCCAATAAAAATGACAAATGTTAGTCGCTTACTTTATTCAGTTGCATAGTTTATTATATGATGACACTGAGTCATTTCAGGGTTACTGGGGACATTTGGGCAAACAGTCCCTGGGCTTCCAAGAGAGATATTAACTAGGAAAAGATAAACTTCAATAAAATGTGCTTCTCAGCAGCACCCAACATTTTAAAGCTTATGTTTACCCATCTGTGATCTCATTAAGTTAAGCCAAGCAAAGACCAGTGCAGAAGAAAGCATTATGCTCATCCTACAGTGGAGTGACGGGCTCAGAAAGGCTAAAGGTTCTGCCCAGGATCGCACAGCTGACAAGTTGATAGGATCTGAATGCTGTCTGCTTACCCTCAGGTCCACTGTAATCAGAACAGCTGAATCAGTGTCTGGCCCACCTGCTTCCCCTGCCTCACTCCTGTAGCACAGGGGTACCTGAGGGGGCACGGGGTAGCTGAGGGGGCAGAGGGGCACCTGAGAGGGCACAGGGGTAACTGAGGGGGGTACAGGGGTAACTGAGGGGGGTACAGGGGTAACTGAGGGGGTACAGGGGTAACTGAGGGGGAACAGGGGTAACTGAGGGGGCACAGGGGTAACTGAGGAGGCACAGGGGTACCTGAGGGGGCACAGGGGCACCTAAGGGGGGCAAGGAACACCTAAGGGGGACACAGGGGCACCTGAGGGGCACAGGGGTACCCAACAGTAGAGGTATGCCCTGAGAGTGTTAAGGCAAAAGTCAGGGAAGCACAAAAGGCATGAAGGGAGATTTGAGCTACTGCAGCCTCTCGGGGCAGGACCGGACTACTTTCCCCCTGGACACAAAGGTCTAATGCAGGCAGTTCCCTGATGGCCCATCCTCTTACCTCCTGGACACTCAGACACTCCTGAGTATGTACACTGGGTGGCCACACCTGACAGAAGGCAGCAAGGGGCAGCACTTGGGGAGGTTCCCGTACCCCGAGCCCCAAACAAGCTGCTGGAGCCAGCATCTGGCAGCCCTCAGCACGGTCAGCAGCATGGCCCTACTTCACCCCGGCCAGCAACATGGAGACCATAGATCAATGTCCTTTTCTGCTCTCTGTCCCAGAAATCAGCTCCCCTGCTTTCTGTTACCCAGACAGCAGACTAGACCTAGACCCTGGGGACATAATTCTCCACATCTACACTGCACAGCTAACCTAGCTGGAAGTCCGTCAGAACTGAGACCATTCCGAAGGTGTCAACAACAGCACAGCCTAGGACTCAACATGCGTCCAGAAGCCATTCACACAGTGACCCACACGTGCTGTGACTTCTCCAGTATCAATTATCCCCAAAGCCCTATGAAATCTAGGGCACAGAGAGATCGAGGAACTTGTCCACCACCACACAGCCCGCATGCCGGGTGGAGCTAGGATGTGAACTCGGGTGCTCTGGGCTAAATTCCTCACTCCTTTGTGTGTAGATGCTCTAGGCAGGGTGTATCTGACTAAGTGGTGACATCAGGGCAGTGGGATGGTCAGCCCTGACTGTCAACCTGTGAGATTAGGAAAGCTCGAGACAGGTGGACTGTGAGCCCTTTGACCTATCAATGGTTTAATCCATGGACGGGCTCCAAATCTAAACAGATCATCGGGAGGTGGTGGAACTGTGGAAGGTGAGGCCTAGAGGACCCTCCATCTGAGTCCCGAGGATGTGCCTTTGCTTTTGTTTTGTGTAGCTCAGGTTGGCTTCAAACTTGCTATGCATCTAAGGACAACCTTGAACTCCTCTTTCTGACCCCACTTATCAAGTGCTAGAATTACAAATACATGTCTGAGTATAGTCAGCTGTGGGTGGCCTCGGCCCCGCCGGGTTACCATGGCTGCCAGAGGTAAGATGTTTCCTCTCCTACATGCTCTGGCCTGGGATGTTCTGCCTCCCCTCTAGCCTAAAGAAATTGAGTCAGCCCAGCCATGAACTGAAACCTCTCAAACCATGAGCCAAGATGAATAAGATTTGGTGGCACACACCTTTACTCCTAGCACTCAGGAGACAGAGGCAGACAGATAGTTCAGCATGAGTTCCAGGACAGCCAGGGATACAAAGTGAGAGCCTGTCTCAAAAATCAAAAGCATCTCCCCCACCCATACATTGTTCTTCTTGGTTATTTGTCCCAGACTGAGGAACACTCTGCTCTGGATGGTCCATGCATTACTGGGGTTTCTCATTCCTTTGTCTGCCCAGTTGGTAACAGTCCAGGCCCCTTCCTTAAGGCTGTGTCCCCTGTGTCTGGGGGATCTTAGTACACCGGGGCTCTTCTGCTTTTAGCCTGTGCCTGCTGAGTGAACTCCGGAAACAGGCTTAGAGGTTGACCTGACTGAGGACACACAGCCCAGATCTTCCGCCTTCACAGCTGACACGACCTACATCATCCATTCCTTGCCGTGGCTGTGTTCAGTTATTAGTAAGGAACTACAATCACTATGTGACTAACTGGCATCTGGGTTCCTGACATTTTTTCAGGCATCTCCCTGCAAGCGTTTCACGGCTCAGCCCCTACCTGGAGATGGTTACGCCTGTAAGCACAAAGTGTGACTACTACACGATCATCATTTGTACAGGAGGTGCTGCTCTGTGCTGTGCTCAACAGTAAAACTCCCCGGACACTCCCCAGAGGTGCCGAAGCTGGGAGGAGAGCCCATCTAGGCCCAGGTGCTCCTGTCAGAATTCATCTGGAGGTCTACACAGAGAAAAAGGCAGTGGGCGGTGAGCAGCTGCAGCCCAAAGTTTGCTGCCTGTCACTCACTGGTAAGCCAGCTGCCACTCAAGCCAAGTGGGAGTTCCTTCTCACGTTGTTTCCTAAAATAAGTCCTAACGAGTGCAGGAGGGACTTTTTTACCAAGCAAAACAGAGAAACAGAGAGTGGGGCAGATCCCAGGGTTGCCGAGGTTCTCCAGTCTACCCATCACTCATTGAATGAGGGAACTTGGCCCGGAGATGCTGTTGCTAGTTCAAGATCACAGCAGGAAAAGCAGTGGTGGGACCTGCCCAAGCCAGGCACTCTATCAGATCCCAGAGCAAGGCAAGCCTACAGGTTCCACCAGCTGCCCAAGTCTGTCTTCAGTCTCCAGGGCTTTTGAAAATGAGGAAAATTAGGTTCTCCCGATGGGCAGAAGTCATGGAACTATCTACATGACTGCGTGTGCCGTCCCTGTCCTGGCTTTTTTTTCCGAGTTTGAATTCCTCAATCTTTCAGACTGAAAGGAACGTCACCTTCTATGAAGGTCCTTCTGGATCCCCAGGGCAGCAGGTTCTCCGTTCAACGTTCCCAGGTCCTGACCTTGCACCTGCACTCAGGACATTTGATGGTGGCAGGGGCTCTTCTTCCTGAAATGCAGCCCTGTGCCACATTTGGCTTTGTAACCCCAGCATGCCGCTTTAGCTAGGAAGGGGATGGCTCTGATTCAAAACTCCTGAGTTGGCTGCTGCAGGACCAAACAGCGTGAGAAGATTCTAATCTCGGATCTGAAGGGCTTTCAGCAACACCACACAGAGGTGCCAAGTAGGCCAGGCTGCCAGTGAGTGGGTAGAAAGACACAAAATGCTATTTTGTATGTGGAGGGTCCCAGGGCTGCAAAGGGACCTTGCCCCACTACACTGTTACTGCTCTTTAGCATTCTGTCGGAGAGGCCTACCTCTCTGCTTCTGCCAAGGGGCCAGCTCTCAGGCCTGGCTCACCCAGGCCTCAGGATCCAATGACAGAGAAAAGGCAGGCGGAAAGATATCAGTACTTAGGACAAATGACTTAGGTCTTTTGATCTAAGTGTCTTTTAGCCAGAGACACTCCAGTCATGAAATGACTCGTGTGAGCATAAGGATCAGAAGGTGGCCTGAGTCTGAGCCAGTAAAGTGGCTCATGGGTAAAAGCATCTGCTGCCACATCTAAAGGACTAGGTTTGACACCCAAGGTCCACATGGGAGGAGAGAACCAACTCCCCAAAATTGTTCTCTGACCCCCATGTGTAGATTATGACTCATGCGCATGAACACATGCATCATACACACAATAATAATAAATAAAGTCCTAAAACATAGAGTCAACAAGGTGACTCCTGGGGAAAGGCACCTGCTGCCCAGCCTGACTACCTAAGTTTGATCTGAAAGTCATACATGGTAGGAGAGAATTAACTCATGCAAGTTGTCCTCTGATCTTCACATGTGTGCCATAGTGAGTGCACACATACATGCATACAACACACACACAAATAAATTTAATTTAAAAATTAAAGTTAAGTCAGGCTGTGGTGGTGTACATCTTTAATCCCAGCACTTGGGAGGCAGAGGCAGGTGAATCTCTGAGAGTTTGAGGCCAGCGTGATCTACAGAGCAAGTTCCAGGACAACCAAGTTGTCTTGAAAACCAAAAATAATAAAAATAAAAAATAAATAAAAATGTTAAAGTAAAAGAAGTAAATTAAAAACAAATACAGAAAGGAACACACCAAACTCGATAATGTGGAATTCCATCATCTCTGGTGTACTTTAATTTGCTTGTTTACACATGGGCTCTGTGTACATGACAATGGCATGAGCCATTCCTAAACACAATCTGGTACCCAATGACAGATGCAAATGGAAGGAGTGAGCAAACCTCCACCCGGGGAAGTAAACACAGCATGGCATGACTCTGGTCAGATGCCCCAAAGTCTCACGTTCAACACCTTGGGACAATAGACACCTTGAAAGATGAGTTTCTCTGCTTTCTTTATAGGAGCCAGACCATTCCAAATGCTGTCAAGACAAAGGCTTGGAGGTAACAGCCTGATTAGCCCTCATCCTCAGCATCTTACAGGTCACCTCCTTTAGTGCTGAAAGAATCGCCTCCACTCTATGGGCAAGGGCAACAAGGCTCACACGGTGGTCAGGGGGGTTGGGAGTGATGCCAACACTCAAACCTACATCTCATGGCTGCCCCAGTCCAAACACTCACCCATGCCAGCTTCCTTGCACAGGAGGGAAGGCATGCTCCTGAGAAGGCAAGGGTTCCAAGGAACTCAGAGTATAGCTCAAGGGTGGAGGGCTTGCCCAGCATGCACAAAACCCTGGGTTCCCAGCCCTGGCATTGAGAGAGGAAAGGGAGGAGGGGGAGTACCACGAATATGCACATGTAATATAATCCATCTAATATGTAGAGAATGCTGCACACCTAAGAGTTCCCACACATAGTCAGTTTAAGTTAAACCTGGTCAGACCCCGTGAGAAAACTGTCTGGGGCCTTGATACGACAATGAACTTCTGGGTGCACTATGGCTACTCCTTTCTGTTGTCACATGATGTCTGAGGGACTTTCCCCAGACCAGCTCTACCATCTTCCCCAGGCCCATTCTCACCCGGAGGGATGGGTGGAAACTCCCAGAAGGTGAAACATGTTTTCAGTCCCTACCAACTCACCATAGGCCCACGGTGACACCTCACTGCCCCACGGTGACACCTCACTGCCTGCCTTCCTTTCCCTTCGGTAACACCACCTCACATCTTACATCGTCATCGGTCAAGTTGACCTGTAGCTCAACAGGTTACAAAATACGTATTACAAATATATCCTTATATTTAAAAAACATTACTTAGTAGTCAGATGTGGTGGCTTTAATATTAGTGTATCTTTAATCTCATCACTAAGGAGGCAGAAGCAGGCAGATCTCTGTGAGTCGGAGAACAGCTTGGTCCACGTAGTGAGTTTCAGGAAAGCTGGGGCTGCATAGTGAGACCCTGACTCAAAAAAAAAAATTAAATTAAATTTTAAAAAATTAAATTAAAAGAAAGAAATTACTCTTAACTAACTAAGCACCAACAACCCGAGCTTGAGTCAGGACAGGCAGGCCAAAGCTTATCAGGCAGTGCCATCACCCAGCTCTGTTGGGTAAGAGGCATCAAAGCAGCTACAAGGGTGATCATCCAAAAGGCCAGGACTCAGTGTGACAGGCTTAAGAGATCACCTGGGAGAGGAAAGGGGTCCTTTTATCAGAGACTGGAAGCTTGCCATGTAGGAAATGCATGACGGGACTTCTAACCCTAGCAGTCTCAGTGAAGGCCACATAATGACATGGCTGGAAACCAGGAAGCACTGCAAAGAGAACGTCATGGCTATTGAATGTCCCTCTTTTAGGGTGGTTCTGTTGATGGGACAAGGAAAAGGAGACGGGGCCAAAGTCATGACACTATGTAATGCATGGTGGCGGTACGACGTACTGTGGGTGGCTTTGCACGCTGGCTGGTTTCTTGCATCAGAGGGAGACATTTTATTTCACTTCTGAATTATCATAATCTTCTCCATAGGTAAAAATTCCTTGTCTGTGGTACTTGTCCTATGATTCTATGACTCTGAACCTTATTCCGTCTCTACCAACGGTAGGTGGGCAGGAAGGCCTCAGTACCAACAAGCACTTCACAGAATGACTCTCTCAGCTCAAAAATCCATTAAATAATGAAATGCCTGCTTTCCAGTTTGACTCTTGTTTTTGTTTGTTTTATTTTTATTTTATTTTTGAGACGGGATCTCGAACTCTACAGCCCTGGCTGGTCTGGAGCTTACTATATAGACCAACCTGGCTGACCTCGAACTCACAGAGATCCGCCTGCCTCTGCCTCCCTAGTGCTGGGATTAAAGGCGTGCAGCATCATGCCCCCTGGATCCAGTTTTATTCTTAACAGAGGGAACAATCCTATGAGGTGGGACTTAATACAATAAGCCAAGAGTTTTGTTTATAAAAAGTTAAGTTAGTGTTCTAAAAAACAAAACAACAAAAAACCCTCAAAACAATTTTCACACGCCAAAGTGCAGTACTGAAGCTCTGTCATCAAAGAACAAATGCCACAGTGATGGTTGAACCATACCGCCCTCACGCAGGGGAAGAGAGGGGAAATGCGGTTCTGTTTCTGCTCCAAAAACCAACGCATAACAATAGACAGCACAGACGGAAAGATCTTACCACTGTTCACTACGTAAAAATCATCCAGGCACTGCAGGGCTGTGGCCCCCCTGGGAACTGCTCACAGCCAGGTGCAAATGTCAGTCCTCCAAAGCGGAGGTAGATTACTACAGCCAGAGAGTGTGTCTTAGGCATCGGGGTGTTCAATAAAGAACCTGCCAGAGATAGATGCTCATCTTAGGATCGGCCGTGGGGAAACACTGCTAAAAGGACCACTAAACCCTCGAGAGGACCAGAGCCAGGGAGACCACAGCAGAGGGTGTCCTGGAGCTCGGGTTCCCCTTGACCCACACCAGGAGGCTGTCTGCTGTCCCTCTGCTGAGCCTTAGCCCTCCCTCAGGGAACAGATTAAGGTCGCGTCTTGCCAGAGATGAGAAGTATCGGACAGGAATGGTGGTGCTGCCAGCATGGATGGCACCACCAGCGGAGTCTGAGGCCCAAATGTTTCCCGGACTCCACCCCACCACAGAAGTGTCCAGTAAGCATGGTCCCTGAAGTGGGACCAATAGTTCAGCCAGGCACCGGACAAAGTAGGTGGGAAATCTATCAGCCATTGTCCTCCTGTCCCCACTAGTTTCTCTTTTATTTCTTGTAAGTTTCTCGCTTCAAAGTCAAACTAGAGCTCTGGGGAGGAAGCCCTGGAGAGAAGGACTTCAGGTACCAGTACCCATATGTCCCGTACCAGCCCAGCAAACCAAAAAAGGTGCCAAACACCTTCTGGGTCAGGTCGTGGAAATAAACGGCTGTGCACAAAAACATCCATACCCAGATGAAGGTCAGCAAGCCCAGGGCGACAACCAGGGTGGTGATGGCAGTGTGGAGGCGGTGGCTGCGATCCGTCTTCACCTCGTCTAAAACGGCCATCTCCTCCACGATCATGAGTGCACAGAAGGTCAGTAGGAAGGAGTGGCCTGAGATGTCAAAGCCGTGCCAGAAGCCCCCTTCCCGGTGGCATTGCTGCTTGCTCCGATGCTCCTGTCTGATGCCCTCCAGGGCTGGGGACTGGTAACAGCTGCCAGTGTAGTGTTCAATGTTGGAGAAGAGGGCTGTGCAGACATACCAGATGGCTGTGCCAACGAGCAGGGTGCTCAACCGCCGCAGGACCAGGCCAGCCTTGCCCGTCAGGTGGTAGTTGGTGAGGGCAATGAAAGGCAGGAGGAGACAGACTGTCCAGGCCCAAGCCACTTTAACAAAATACCTGACAGAAGAGGAAAGAGCAGGTGAAGAGACATGGCAGACAAGAAATGGCGTCATCATGCTTTGGGTATCTAAGCTCCCAAGGGAAATTAAATGAAACCAATCAAAGTTGTCCATCCAAATAGCTACTGTGCTTGAGTCCTTAAAACATGCTTACCCATGCTTTATTTGCTAAGTAGTGAAATTAGTTCATCCATAACTGAGCCACACAGACGTGTCATGACAGAGAGGAGTTCATAAGTGGTGGACTGGGGTTCAAATCCAGGGCCTGCACTTTTCCAGTTGCGCTATTTGCTCAGGAAAGCAATCCCTGAGCATCTATCAGAAGTCAGGTATGTTACACACATTCACTTCCACAGAAAAATTCCCAACTAGCTGAGGATGGTCTTGAATATGGATGGATCCTATTTTCCACCACCCTAGTAGTGCCAATTACAGCTATATGCAACCACACCCAGTTTTACATGGTGCTGGGGACCAAACCTGGGGTGCATGCTAGGGCAGCACTCTCTCCACCAAGTTGTACCCCCGGCCCTCATTTGTCCCATTTTATAGACAGATTCTGGGGGGCTCAGAAAATTAAATACTTTGCCAGGGCCACACACACAACAGCAAACACAGACTGAGCTACCCTTTGCCCAGCCCCAAAGCCCTTTTCTACCACACCAGTGGTAGTAAGGCTAGTAAGTCTTATAAAAACAAATAAATAAATAAGAGCTTTACTTCAAGCTACAGGACCAGGGTTCCAATCCTGACTCTGACTCTATTTGTTACTGTCGTTTCAGGCCTCAGTTCCCACAGCTGGTGAAGCAGAGAGCGCCAAGCAGGTCTTAAAATCTCTCCCAGATTCAGATTCAGTGAGTCTCTGTCAGTTCCCTCTCATCAATCAGCACCATGTCTTGAAACAAAACATTAGAATCCATGGCTACCCCTAAGCAAGAGACTATCCCGTGCCAGCCTGCTGGGCTCCTGTTCATCAGGCCAGATAAGACAACAGCTGCCAGGTCTGCCTGCCCTGTGCTCATGAAAGGTGGCTGACCTGGGAGTGAGTGGCAGAAAACCCACAGAGAGATCCGAAGCAGCTATCACCCTCACGCTCTATTCTTAGCCCAGCCACTCAGTGGGTAAGGACGAAGGTGGGCCAAGGACAGAATGCCCCATCCCTAGGTTCCAGTAGTTTCTCAGACGCCACCAAGGAGACTGCACTAAAACCATCACGGGCATTGATAGGGAAACCTTGCCAAAGCTAAGGTCTGCCAGAAACCCGACCCAGCTGCCAAAAAAAGAGAACAGGGTTTCAAGCAGATAACGAGAGTCAGGCAGACTCTCAGCATGCTGGAAACTGGGGTCTTAGGTTCACAGCGAAGGAGAAATTTCAGCTTCCAAACTCCCTGTACGTGCTGCAACGGGATTTTGTGCAATAAACGTTCGATATGGGCATTTTAAAAGACTAGGAACGAAGTGGGAGGAGTTAGAGAGATGTCCCAAAGAAGTCCGCTGGGGTTGCTTTCCTGGGCAACTGCCATGCACTTTGAACAACTGCGAAAAGTCCAAGGAGATCCAGGAGAAAGGTGACCGGCGCGGGAGGCTTCTCTTCTACCAACACACGGCCGGGAGGGAAAAACTTTCCAGGGTGGCGGGTGGGACTAGAGGTGGGGATTTAAGACAACGGTGGGGATTTCTGTCACAGGGGTTAGGAGAGGGGTGTCTGACAAGCCAGCGGAAGGGAGATGACATCTCCCCAAACAGGACAGGGGCCAGAGCCCAACAGGGCGATGAGCAGCAGCTTCAGAGCACCTGAGACACACTGCCACCTCCAACCCACCCCGTCACCGGCCCGCACTGTCAACTCGGTTCCTCCTATCGGAATCCTCAAACGTAAGGCGCGAGTGTCACTCGTTTTCCCAGGGTCCCCGCGTCGCCACATGCGCGCGGACGCGGCTGTTGACAGGCATCCCTCCCGACGGCTCGCCCATCCAGGCAGCGCCCGGAACCTGATGCACTCACTCACACGTTGAGGACGTTGCGCTTGTTGCTGAGGTAGCACTCGGGCAGCGGTGACAGCTCCTTGAGGACCGAGCCCGCCAGCATGGCGGCCACCAGCGCCCAGGGCAGGTGGCGCCGCACGGCCGCCCTCACCAGCGTCCCGCGGAGAAACCACGCGCAGCGCTCCAGGTGCTCCATGCCGGACCTTCTCGGCCACCGTCCGCCTCCCGGAACCCTCTCGGCCACCGTCTTGCCCTTCTCCCGGGCTGGTGCCACCGACTGCCTCCGGGCGCATGCGTACTTCCCGCAAGCTCCGCCCCCCCCAAGGGGAGCGCGTACTCCCTCTAGTGGCCACGAGTGGCCTTTGCAGAGCGCAGGTCTGTAACGACCTTCGCCGCTCTTCTCTAACTGAGCGCCTCCTGGCGACCTAATGCCAGTACTGCAGGTTTCACTTGGCTTGTGCAACCTGCTGGCTCATATTTGTGCGAGTTTTCCTGGAGGTTGAGGAAGAATAATTGTAGCTCACTAGGAATTAGATCAGGGGTCAGGCATCATTTGGTTCCTCGCAGAGACATCTCCATGGGATAGTTGCTTTTCTTATCTGAAAACAGCGATAAGAGAGCCACTTTTCTTAAGAGCTAGTTTGTGGACTTGGGAGTTCCTTATGGCGGTTCAGATACAGGGTTTGGGGATTTTATTTTTATAAATTTTACCGGAAAGTAATTCCACAAAATAATTACTAAATTTTATTTACTTTTGTTTTGTTTTGTAAAGACAGAGGTTCTCTGTGTAGCCTTGGCTGTCCTGGAACTCACTGTCGACCGGGGTGACCTCAAACTCAGAGACCGTCAGACTTTGACTCCCGAGTGTTGGGATTAAATGCATGTGTCACCATGCCCAGCCCTACTTTGGTTTTTGAGGCAGGATTTTACTCTGTCATTTCTGAAATCCTCTTGCCTCAGCCTCTCAAATGAACTAAACTTAAATGTTAAATTGATAAATGTATTTTTGTTTTAAATGTGGATGTATTAATTACTCTTCTATTGCTGTGCTAGAATACCATGACCAAGGCAGCTTATAGAAGAAAGAGTTTATCTGGGGCTATCGTAATCACCATGATCAAGGCAACTCATAAAAGAAAACATTTAGTTGGGGGCTTGCTTTCGGTTTTAGAAGTTTAGTCCACTGTTATCATGGTGCACAGCTTGGCAGCAGGCATGGTAGGCTGGAGAGGTAATTGAGAGCTACACCCTGATCCACAGGCAAAGAGAGAGAGAGTCACTGGACCTGGCATGGGCTTTTGAAACCTCAAAACCTACTCCTAGTGACACACTTCCTCCAACAAGGCCACACCTCCTAATCCTTCCAATTCTATCAAAGGTTACATTCTTTTGTGACTAAGCATTCAAATGTATGAGCCTATGGAAGCCATTTTTACTCAAATATCGCAGGGGCTTACAGTTTCAGTGGGTGAGTCCATGACCATCACGGCTAGAAACATGGCAATAGGCAGGCACGCGTGGTACTGGAGTAGTATCTGAGAGCCCACATCTTGAGACACAACCTCTGAGGGCGGGGGGAAGGAGAGAGAAGAGGGAGAGAGCTAGCAAGAGAGAGCTAACTGGAAATGGGTGGGCTTGTGAAACATCATACCTCCTCCACCGAGGCCACACTTTCTAATCTTTCCCAAATAGTTTTATCAACTGGGGGTCAAGCATTCAAATATATGCACCTATGGAGGCCATGTTCATTTAAACCACAATAGTGATTCTGGAGAGATGCCTCTCCATGTGTGAACTGACTCCATAAGGTCAAAGACAGTGGCTCTATTAGGAGGCGTGGCTTTGTTGGAATAGGTATGACCTTGTTGGAGTAGGTATGACCTTGATGGAGTAGGTATAGCCTTGATGGAGTAGGTATAGCCTTGATGGAGTAGGTATAGCCTTGATGGAGTAGGCATGGCCTTGTTAGAGGAAGTGTGTCACTGTGGAGGCGGGCTCTGAGGTTTCATATATGCTCAAGCCACGCACAGTGTCTCAGACCACTTCCTGTTGCCCCGCACAAGATGTAGAACTCTCAGCTACCTCCCCAACACCATGTCTGCCTGCATACTGTCATGTCCCACAGTGGTGACAATGGACTGAACCTCTGAACTGTAAACCAACCCAATTAAATGTTTTCCTTTATAAGAGCTACTGTGGTCATGGTGTCTCTTCACAGCAATAGAAACCCTAACTAAGAGAGCATGTAACAGCACTTTCTGCCAAGCCAAATGACCTGGGCTTAGTCCTCGGGACCCACACTGGAAGGCAAGAACTAACTCCTGTAATGCTCACACACACACACACACACACACACACACAAATAAACAAATGTAATAATAAAATGACTATTTTGTTGACTGGAAATCCTGGGGACTGGGAGTTAGTGGAGTTCACATGAGGTGTTGGTGACTCACTCACTCAGTTTTGTGCCATAGCTAAGCTCTTAGCCTGTGAAGCTGGGTGTCAACATCAGGGATTCCCAGCCATGAGTCCTTCCTTAGCCACTGTGTTATAGAATCTAACACAAAATCAAGATAAAAACTCAAACCCATCACTTTCTAATTATTTTCCTATGTTTTATTATTTCTATTCTTGTGTATCTATTTAGAGTCAGGATCTCATTATGTGGCCCTGGCTGGCCTGGAACTCACAATGTAGAGAGGGCTGGTTTCGAACCTCGGCCACCTTCCTGCCTTTGCCTCCCTCTTGGGTGCTGGGATTACAGACATAGGTCATCACACCCAGTTTATCTGTGTTCTTGAACTACTTGCATCTGTTGTGCCTGCCTGCTATGCCTCTGTGCTCTCTTCCCAGCTCCGTGATATCATGCAGAAAGCTTGAAGGCAGCCACACGTGTTTACACTAAAGAAGTTGGCAAGTGCGCCAAAGCAGGGCTTTATTTCATCATCGACTGTCTTCACTGGGACATGACTTCATTTGCCAATGTGTAGTTGAATTGAAATCAGAGGTGGACAATGGAAACAAATGTCCAGCAAAAATCAATAAAATTGCAAGCATTGTAGGCAGAGTTTTCATGTCCTGACTGCCCACTCCCAAATAACCACTCAGAGTCTTGATATTAATTATAAATGCTTGGCTGATAGTTCAGGTTTGTTATTAGCTAACTCTTACATTTAAATGAACCCATATTTCTTTTTTCTTTTTTTCTTTTTCTTTTTTTTGGGGTTTTTTTGAGACAGAGTTTCTCTGCAGCTTTGGAGCCTGTCTGGAACTAGCTCTTGTAGCCTAGGCTGGTTTCGAACTCACAGAGATCCACCTGCCTCTGCCTCCCAAGTGCTGAGATTAAAGGCGTGTGCCACCACCACCCGGCCGAACCCGTATTTCTTATCTATGCTTTGCCATGTGGCTTGGTACCTCTTCTCAGCATGGCATGCCCATCTTGCTTCTCTCTGCATTTATTGGTGGCTCCTCTGACTCTGTCCTTCTTCATCCCAGCATCCTCAGTTTAGTTGTCCTGCCTATGCTTCCTGCCTGGCTACTGGCCAGTCAGCCTCTTATTAAATCAATCTGAGTAACAAATCCTCATAGTGTACAAATGGATTATTCCACAGCAAGTCATATTTACAATAAAGAATACCGGGGGAGGTAGAGCTATAACTCAGCTGGTAGATGCTTGACTCGCATGCATAAAGTCCTGAGCTCTGTCGGCGTAATTAAGGGAATCCACAAGAGACCAGAATAAAGGATAACAAATATTTATTTGAGGAAAAACTTACAACAAGGGTAGAGAGTCACTCCTCTGCTCTGTGGATGCTGGAAGCTGCGAACAGAACTCTGGCCACCATCCAACAGAGCGAGCACGCTTCCTGTCTGCACCTATCAGTCCACACACACGACCTCAGACCATGCTCTAATGGGCCAGTGTTGGCGGAAGCTGCTCATTTGTTCCCGGCCATTCAAACCTGAAATAATCACACAAAAGCTGTATTAACTGAAACACTGCTTGGCCTATTAGCTTAGGCTTCTTATTAACTGTTACATCTTAAATCAACCCATTTCTATTGTTTTATATTATACCACGAGGCTTGCGGTTTACCGGTAAGGTTCTGGCAGGTGGCTAACGTCTTGCTCCTTCAGCGGCTACAAGGTGTCTCTCTGACTCTGCCTTCTTTGCTCCTCCGCTATCTGCTTTGAATTCCCGCCTTCCTCTATTCCGTCCTGTCATAGGCTAAAGCAGCTTTATTCATTAACCAATTAAAGTAACACATGCACAGAAGGACTTCCCACGCCAGGTCAGTACCCAGAGGGCTCTTGGATGAGTGTATTCTCACAACAGGGTTCAATGCCTAGCACCGTATAAATTGGGTGTGGTGGTCCATGTCCATCCCAGCCCAGTAGAGGGGAGGCTTAGCCACATTGTGAATTCAAGGTAAGCCTGAGATACATGAGACCACCCTTCCCAAAAATTCAGAAAGAGTGCTGTATATTTCATTGTTTATAAGTCATGTGTACCACTTTTATACTGAGAGATTTTTATTTTTTAGGAACCTTGTAATATATATGTTTATATATATTATAATATATATGTTCTTCATGAGAGCTAATTATATTAAACATTGATCATTAAGCCACTGTTGGTGATATAGTGCACACATAAGAAACACATGCAGTAAACCATTGTTTGTGATATAGTACACACGTAAGAAACACATGCAGTAAACCACTGTTTGTGATATAGTACACGCATAAGAAACACATGCAGTAAACCACTGTTTGTGATATAGTACACACATAAGAAACACATACAGTAAACCACTGTTTGTGATATAGTACACACATAAGAAACACATGCAGTAAACCCCTGTTTGTGATATAGTACACGCATAAGAAACACATGCAGTAACCATTGTTTGTGATATAGTACACGCATAAGAAACACATGCAGTAAACCATTGTTTGTGATATAGTACACGCATAAGAAACACATGCAGTAAACCATTGTTTGTGATATAGTAC
>JAQHUG010000077.1:969364-979832 GCA_028555095.1 Dicrostonyx torquatus | reverse complement strand
TTACATGGCTTTATTTTAACCTCTATTTCTTTTATTTTTTCCTTTTAACTTTTGGCTTTTTGAGACAGGTTCTCTGTGTATCTTTGTCCTAGAATTCACTCTGTAGACCAGGCTGTCCTCGAATTCACAGAGATCCGCCTGTCTCTGTCTCCCCAATGCTGGGATTAAAGGTGTGTGCTACCACACCTTGAACTCACAGAGATCTGCCTGTCTCTGCCTCCCAGGCATTGGGATTAAAGGTGTGTGCTACAACACCTTGAACTCACAGAGGTCAATCATAGTGAGTTTCAGGCCAACCAAAGCTACACAGTTTTGTGGGAGCTCCATTCAATTAACCAACGACATTTGGATAAAACAAAAGACACAACACAGTCTCAAAAACAAACACACAAAAGGGTGGAGAAGAATCAAGTAAGAAGCCCACCCACTGTCAACCTCTGGCCTCTACGCATACACTTGTACCCCCCCACACACATGCATACGTACACAGCAGGACAGCTCTCAAGGCAAGAATTTATAATCAAGGATATGAAGATGCTAATTACCGTGATTTGATCACTGTTTTTCACATGTTTGTATCAAATCATCACACCACAGTTTTTCAAAATAAAAGATCACATCATCCAGATTTAGGTTTGTGATCCTCCTTCTGCTTCTCGGCACCAGCACTCCGATCAGCTGATCAGTCACCCTCGATAGGCTGTGCTGTCCTGAAGGTCAGTACCCGGACCACACGCAGGCTTGTTTCCATTTGTGGCTAACACTGGACAGACCCTGCCTCCACCGCTAACCACTCTCATTCTCACTGGATTTCTACACTGGATAAAAGAGAACCTTTTCTTTCCCAGTACTGAACGAAAGGCCTTCCACATACTAGACAAGTGCTCTACCACCGAGCTACACCTCCAGCCCTATATTCATTGAATATATTTATATATGCTAGTATATATCATTAAATATACATTATATATGTATTAATTTACCTATTTAGCATGTGTATGGGAGGAGGTAGGTGAAAAGACAACTTAGTTCCCTCCTTCTTTCATGTAGATCCCATGGGGCTCAAACTCAGGCTGGTGGCAAGCCCCTGTACCCACTTAGCCATCTTACAGACCCCTCTTTTCACTTTTAAAGTTCAAGGTTAACTTTACACACCATCTTCCAGCCTTGCTCTCCCTGGAGTAGCTAGGGTGATAAGACCTTCGCTACCACACCCCAGCTCAGAAGCACCTATTTCTTGTTCCCATTTTACAGACAAGAAAGGGTTCCAGAGAGGGCCTAGGCCTTGGTGTGGGTCATATGGAGTTCTAGACTCCGAAATGCTGGCCCTCAGCCACTACATCATCCTGCTTCCCTCTGAGTGATCCAAGAAGAGCCAGTGCTGGATAGGGTGCAGAGAGAACAAAGAGCAGGGCCTTGGGGCCCAGACGTATTTTATGTGTATCTATTTGCAAAGCCACCAGATACCCTGAGCTGTTGTGAGTCTCTGCAGGCCCCCTCCCTAGGTCAGGGACAGTCCCCCGCAGCCTCTCCATTGCTCTTCTGGGGACACAGGCCTGGCTACAGGTCAAATCTTGGTGTCCAGATGTACTTGTAATGTGCTTCAGGCAGTGGCCTCCCTCTTTGAAGCTATGTTCTCAACTGTTAAAAGAAGATTAAAATTCCTGTACATAGCTAAGGCAGTGACAGGTGGGAAATGGGGTTGGGAAACTACTGTCATTGTTATTGTTCAGCTTTCTAGATTATAAAACAGCACAAACACAAAACGTGAACTATGACCTGGGCATTCAGCTCATTGGCTCATTACATAGCATGAACAAATGCCCGGGTCCCACCCTCAGCACTGATCATGCTGAGAATGGTGGCCCAGGACTAGAAGCAGAAAGATCAAAAGTTCAAGGTTGGGGCTGGAGAGATGGCTCAGTAGTTAAGTGCACTGGCTGCTCTTCCAGAAGTCCTGAGTTCGATTCCCGGCGCCTGCATGGCAGCTCGCACCTGTCTGTAACTCAAGTTCCAGAGCTTCTGACTCCCTCACACAGAGATACATGCAGGCAAAACATAATGCAGATTTACAAAAAAGTTCAAGGTCATCCTTGGCTACATGTTGAGTTCATGGGCAGCCTAAGCTACTTGAGACTGTCTCAAAACAAAACATAAAAGTCAACTGTGGGACTAGCACGATGTGTCTGTGTACCAAGCACCTACCATTCGTTACCCCGAGTCAACTCCTAAGACCCACATGGTGAAAACAGGACATTCACAAGTTGTCTTCTGACTGGACACACACATGCAATAAATAAATATAAAAAATTAAACCAATTGTGAAGCCTGTAGCCTAAGGCGTATTGCGGGGTGAGCCAGTTTGTAACCACGAATCCAGTCAAGCACTAGAAACCCCTTCAATGTCCCATTCCGGTACTTTTAGACTACTTTCTACTATTGACAGTATTTTTGGTGTGTTTTCTTTGTTATTTTGTTACTCTAGGCATATCCCTAGTCAACAGTGCCTCTTTGTTGTTGTTGTTTCTTAAAACAGGGTCTCATGACGTCCAGGCTGGCCCCAGAGTTTACTACATAATTGATACTAACCTTGAATTCTTGATCCCTCTGCCTCCACCTCCAGAATACTAAGATTATAGGTATGCACCACCATGCCTGCGATGTAGTATATCATCTTATCCATGTAAAGACCCTATAGCATTATGACCCTAATTAAACTCAGTAAATTAAAAAAAAAACATGTAAAAGTGAGAAATGGCTGGAAAGATGGCTCAGTGGTCAAGAGTAACTGTCTCTTCTTCCAGAGTATCTCAGCCAGGATTACGATAGCTGTGATGAAACACTTGGGGATGAAACACTTGGGGATGAAAGGGCTATCTGGCTTACTCTTCCATATCACTCTCCATTATTGAAGGAAGTCAGGACAGGAACTTCAGCAGGGCAGGAGCCTGGAGGCAGGAGCTGATGTGGAGGCCATGGACGGGTGCTGCTTTGGGCCTGGCTTGCTCCTCATGGCTTGCTCAACCTGCTTTCTTATAGAATCCAGGACCACCAGTCTGTAGTCTGATACTGTGCTTTCTTGCCCAGCTGCCCAGAACCGAATAATCACACAGAAATCATACTAATTACAACAGTTTAACCAGTGGCTCAGGCATATTCCTAGCTAGCTCGTACATCTTAAATTAACCCATTTCTATTAATTTATGTATCATCACAAGGTTGTAACTAACTGGTAATGTTCTGGCATTTTTTTTCCTTTGGTGGCTACATGACATCTGCTTGACTCTGCCTACTCTCTCTATATATAGCTCTGGATTTCCCCCTGGCTTTACTCTGCTAAGCCATTGGCCAAAACAACTTTATTCATCAACCAATAAAAGCAACAACACATATACAGAAGGACATCCTACATCACCAGCCCAGGGGTGGCACCACCCACAAGAAGCTGGGCCCTTCTGCATAAATCATTAATTAAGAAATGTTGTAAGTGGGGGGAGAGGGGTGCGGGTTGTGTTCCCCTGCCGCCTGGTTCCCAAGCCCCAGCTGCTGGCCCGCTCAGCCACTGGTTGCCTGCACCCGAAATAACCACGTGAGAACGGTATTCATTTAAACTCTGCCTGGCTTATTATCACTAGCCTTTTCCCGGCTATCCCTCACCTCATAAACTAACCCATTATAAAAGTCTGTATGTCACCACGAGGTGGGTGACTTACCGGACGGATTTACCATACTTCCTTCTGCGGCGGGGGCCTCATGGCGTCTGGCTCACTTCCTTCTCTCTTCCCAGAACTTCCGTTCTGTCTACTCCGCCCACCTAAGGGCTGACCCATCTTATAAGCCAAGCAGCTCTTTATTCAACCAATAAGAGTAATACAAAATACAAGAGAACACTACCACATCAAAGAAAATACCCTATAAGCTTGCCTACAGTCTGACCTCAAGGATGGCCTTTTTCTCAACTGACATTTCTTCCTCTTTGATGATTCTTGCTTGGGTCAAGTTGACATAAACTATCCAACACACAGAGTAACTGGGTTCAATTCCCTCCAGCCACATGGTGGCTCACAACCATCTATAACTCCAATCCCAGGCATTTTCACATCCTCTTCTGGTCCACATGGAGCACACATGCCCAAAGACAAAATGACCCATACACATAAAATAAATAAATAAGCAAGTAAGTAAATAATTGTTTAAAATAGGAGAAAAACTTGTTGAGAGAAGGGGTTCGATGGAAGTGGGTGGGGACGGGGGAGGGGAATGGGGCGAAATGACCAGAATACGTAATATGTGTATGAAGTTGTCAAAGGATAACGAAAAAAGCTGTGGGGGCTGGGGAGATGGTCCAGCAGTTAAAAGAGTTTGCTGCTTTTGAAGAAGACCCGGCACCCACATGGAGGCTCACGACCTCATAACCCTAGTTCCCTGTGATCTTACTCCATTCTCTGACCTCTGAAGGCACCAGGCACACCCATGGTGCGCTTGCACACATGCAGGCAAACTACTCATACACATAAACATTTTTAAATTTTTTAAAGTGAAAATTAAAAAAAAAAGATTATGGGAAGGTCAAAAGCAGGAGGATTGCTATAATTTCAAGGCCAGTTTGGGTTAGATAGCAAAACCCTATTTCAAAACAAAGAAAAACAAAACAAGACAAAAATCCCATAGCTTTTCTGTTCTTGATGGCTGCCCTCCTCCTGCTTGGATTTGGAGTGACAGACCTGGGCTGCAGTCCTGAGCCCGCCAGCTGCTGTGTATTGTCTTTGGCCATGTTGTTTAACCTCTCTGAACCTCTTTTCTCAACTGACAAATGGCCCAGATGATCTCTAAGAGCCTGTCTGTTTTCCACTCCCGTCTGTCCAGCCACAGTCTCCTGGTCCACACTCTTGGTTCAGATACGACCTGTGTGCGGGAGTGGGAGAGACCTACCCTAGAATCCCAATTCCCCTGGGGCTATGTGAACCTGGGCAAACTGCTTAGCCTATCTGAGCTTCCACCTTGTCAGCTGGAGAACAGGGGTGCTGGCATCATGAACATGGGATAAGACTTAATGAGGCTACACGTATGAAGCATTTAGAACCCATCATCTTCCACATGCTCCACAAATGTTGCCTGCTGATGTTATTATTAGCTATTATAAACACCGGCAACTTGTGCTATGACAGGCATTTCATTGATAGCCTTAAGAGATACCAACAGGAGCAAGCAAGATGGCTCAATGGGTAAAGGTGCTTGCAGCCAAGTCTGATGATCTGAGTTTGACCTTGGGACCCACATGGTAGAAAGAGAGAGAGAGCTGACTGCTACAGATTGTCCTCTGACCATCACAGGTGTGCCGTGATAAATGAGAGTTTTGGTTTTTTTTCAACAGAATGTCACCATAGCCCCAAATGGCCGGGAATTCGCTAGGTAAACCAGACTTGCTTTGAATTCACAGCCTGCATCTGCCTTCTGGGTGTTGGAAGTAAAGGTGTGTGCCACCATGCCTGGCCTTGGCCCCATATTTTTATTACTTTTAACTTAACTCCCTCCCCCAGTATGTGTGCATGTGTGTGTGTGTGTGTGTATGTGCATGCATATGTGTGTTGCTCATATGTGTGTTTCAAGAGTTGTAGGCCACCTAACACGCATACTGAGAACCAAACTCAGGTCCTCAAGAAGAGTCGGGCACACTCTTCACCATTAAGCCCTCTCTCCAGCCTGGTGGCTCCAGTTTATAGACGAAGGAACTGAAGCATAGAGTGGTTGAGCAGCTTGCTGGTGGCCACTCAGCAATGATCCTGGGGGCTGGTCCAGCAACCCAGGCTGTCTGGATCCAGCCTGCCCTGTGACACCCCAATCCACACAGCCTCAATCCCACTCTTTGGGAGAACGTCCCTTCCTTGCCCATACTCAGAGAAGGCAAGAAACAGGCAGTAACTGAACCCAGCCGGAGTAGAAGTCATTAAGAGACACTAACCAAGAGCTCCTAATTTGGGCCACCCCTAATTATTACCTGCCCTACCCTGGCTATTTTATCTGCTGAAAAATCTGCTTTGTGGAAAGGGGTCAGCTTTGTCCACAGAGGAGCAGAGAGTGTCTCCATCTGTACAATAGGAGTGTCTCTGTGTCAAAGATGCCCTGTGAACCAGGACCATTGATGCTAAACTCTGAAACAAGGTTTGGGCACTTCACACGGGAGTGGCCAGATCAGGCAGCCAGAGGGGTTTGGACTTGACAGTCCTCAGTCCAAGAACTAGTGTTATTTGTGTCTGCTTTTCTTACCCTATGGTGGGAAGGCCCTGCTGAGGTCAGGGATCTCAGCCTCGCACAGCCTTCTTTAGTTTCCAGTTGGCCAAGCTAAGGATGCTGTGGCCAGGGACATTGCTGCAGCAGGAGTGTGTTTTGGCGGCTGTGTTGTCTGGGGCTGTGGCGGAGCAGTCTGGGTTTCAAGTGTCTGGGGAAGAAGACCTGGCCTGAGTGACACAGCCTGTCTTCAGCCCTGCACCACTAGCTGAGCAGGGACTCAGCCTTGCCATGTGTATGTGTTTTGCCTGCATGTACGTCTGTGTACCACATGTATGCCTCGTGCCCTAGGAGGTGGTGAACCTCCATGGGGATGCTGGGAATCGAACCCAGGTCCTTTGCAACAGTGCTTTTAATCACTGAGCCAACTCTCCAGCCCCAGCCTTGCGGGGGGGGGGGGGGGGTGGGGATTCAACCTTGTTTCTTTTACACATTTCCTGTAAGTCTGACTCCCCTAGAATTAAAGAAATGTTTGTTATTTGTGCAAAACACAAGCAACCAAAGAGGAGAGACATGAATGCCAAACCCTCAGTTTCAGCACCTGAAACTGGGTTCCAGCTAGGTTCCAATCACACCCATGCATGCATATGTAGACTCATGTGTGCTCATGCATGCACCTGGATGTACATGACAGGACACAGAAACGCACATGCCTGTGTACATATAACTGCACTGGCACACGCATAGCACCCAAGTGTAAACAGCCTAAAAAGAGCACATGGTGTGTGTGAACATGAGTGCACACACCCACAGAAAACACACTGTGTGGCAGCTGCTGTTGTAACTTCACAAACATTGACTCATTTGCTCTCACAAGCGTTTGATGAGACAGGGTCCTTTATTGCTCTCACTTGTACCAGGGAGGGTAAAACAGTTCACCCATCAACTTCTCATGGCTGTTTTGCAGTCAATGGAATAAAGGGGTTTGAACCCCCTTGCTGAACACACATGTTGTTTGAGTGAGTGGCTCAAACCTTCAGGGTTCACCTCACGCATCTGCATTTTGTTGGGGTACAGAGAAGAACATCAATTAATTGCTCTAACTTACAGGGCCCTGGGCATCAAGCAGATTTGGATTTGAACCCAGGCTCTCTTGACTGTGGCCTTCTTCTTCATTCACCTCTGTGGGGTTCAGAGTCTTCCTCTTGGGTCGTGGCGTCTGCCTCTGAATGTTGGCTGTGCTTCTGTGTATAAAGCTCTCATCCCAAGGACTGACACATTGAAGATGGTCATACCTGGACCATCATGTCTGCCCGTTCTGAGACTGGAGGGCTTCCTAGGGAGAAGTCAGAACTCTCTCCTGCTGTCTTTATTCTACAGGGGTCTGGCAAGTAGAGACCTCCACTGGGCCTGGGATCTCCCCGGGTGCATGTCCTCCCAGGACTTCTACCCCTTTGCTATACCCCACTCAGCTGGCAGCTTAGCTACAGCCCCTGCACACTCCAGATGGCAAAGGGCTGGAGGGAAAAGCCCACAAAAGAGGCAGGCGGAGCCTCACTCCCTGAATGTGCTGGCTGGACAAGGAGGGGGCTGCTAGATGGGATGTCAGATGCCGTCGCTCCCCAGGGACTGTTAAAAGTGCTGTGCTACCAGGATATCTACAGAAGTCCCTGCCTTCTCAGCTGCCTCCAGGGGCTGCCTGTTCTGGGTATGTGCCCCCAGTGAACTTGAAACCTGGTCTCCGCTGACCTCTCCTGGCCTCACTTCTCCTCGCCTCTCCTGCCCTCTCTTTGTCTTCTCTCCTCTTTTCTCTCCCATTCTATTTCCCTTTGCCTTTATTTCTCCCCTGTTCTTTCTTTCATTCCATTCTTCCAGCTCCCCTCTCTTTTCCTCCCTCCCATTTCCTTTTTATTCTTTTCTTGAGACAGGGTTTCTCTGTAGCTTTGAAGCCTGTCCTGGAACTAGCTCTTGTAGACCAGGCTGGCCTCGAACTCACAGAGATCCATCCACCTCTGCCTCCTGAGTGCTGGGATTAAAGGCGTGCACCACCACCACCCCCTATTTCCTTTATAATCCCTTTGTTGGTCTCCTTTCTCTGGTATCTCTTGTCTTTTTCTCTGACCTCCAATGTCCCTTCTGCCTCTGCCACACTCTGCCGTCTGTTCTTCCCATGTCATCCCCTCCATCCTGAGGCTGCTGCACTGAGAAAAGGGCCCATTCTGCTTCTGTGGGCATCCAAATGAGCCCAACATTATGGGATTGGTAAAGAGGATGTTTGGCCAGAGGAGATGGCCGTCTGTCTCCTGGGCAAATGTGACAGAGCCTTGACTTTGAAGTGGTAACACTTTGCCACTCCAGGGTCCAGTCTGGATTAGCCACTGTCTGGGCATTTCTTCTCATCACCTAACCAACTGAGTCCACAGGGGAGGAAGGAGGAAGTATTGAGTATCTGGACCAGAGCTGGGTCAGAGGATCTCTGCCAAGTTCCCAGGGAATATTCTCTGGACTGGCAGTGTCCGAGAAGACCTCTCAGGGTTTGGCATTCTCACACCCACCTCTTCTAGGCAGCAGCTCTACTCTGCACCAGACAGGTACACGATCCCCAGACAGCTATGCCTCTTCTGGCCAGCATCGTGGGCCTGGCAGGCCTTCTCCTCTGGACAGGCCACACAGTGGGGGCCTTAAGGATGCCCAACACCACACTGGTCCTGGGCCGACCTAAGAACATAGCTGTGTGGCCCCTGTCTGGCTTGGGGGTGCCCCGGTACCGCCAGAAGCGACATATCTCTGCACGGGACATGAGTGCCTTGCTGGATTATCACAACCACATCCGGGCCAGTGTACACCCGCCTGCTGCCAACATGGAGTATATGGTGAGTCCAAAGCCTTCCCGGTGCACCTCCCAGACAACACCAGTCTGCTCACTGTGGCTGGCTGGTTTTGAAGTACTGGACCATCTGCCCACCTAGCCCAAGCAAAGGGAGACAATGAGCAATCCATTTGACAGATGCAGAAAGTAAGGTCATGGCATAAATCCTCGGCAAATGGGCATGGGGTAGGGGTGGGGAGAGAAGAATGCTATCTGTAGGGCATCTTTGCACCCTGCCAGGGCCTTCACATAACCTCTTTCTTCAAGACAGTATTTTATCTGTTTTCCAAAATGAAGGGATTGAGAGTCAGAGGACAGGTTTGCCTAAGGTCTCCCAGCCTGGATTGCAAGCCTGGTCTGTCTGCTGCTAAGCTGGGAGTTTCAGTTAACACAATATGCAGCCCAAGAGTTTTACCTGCACACTGGGAACCTGCGGGGGGGGGGGGGGGGAGACAAGGGCGTTTTCCAGACCATTGTCTCTCAGCAGCGCTGGTTGCTTAACACACCCAGACCATTCATTCCCAGCCCCAGTGGAGGACAGGCAGGCACCAGGGTATCTTGGGTTGAGAAAGGCCAGGAGCCGAATCTCAGTGCAGGTTGGAGTGTCTTCTTCAGTCAGTCCTAGTGTCTCTTAGCTAAGTCAACCCCCAGAGTAGAGGAGGAAAATCCTCCTATCACAGCTCTTCCCCAGGGCCATTGTCCCCAAAGCCTGGAGAGATAGCTGTCAGCCCATGCAGGTGTCTTTAGGAAAAGAGACAGCAGATAGGCCTCCTCCTGCCTAACAAGTGGAAAGGCGGCTCCCTTTCAGCGGTCTCTGTGCACTGCCTCCTGCATGAAGCCAGCAGCGCTAAGCCTTTTCTGGATACCATGGAGGACCAGGCTTACTCTCCCTCAAGAAGACTACTTGGTTAGGAGGGAGGGCGGGGAGAGGGGAGCAAGAAAAACTAAAAGTCACCAACAAGATATAGAGTCCAATATCATATGTCAGGAGGCAATTGGGAAGGGTCCAGAACTGGATGGCAGGCGGCTGGGGGTGGGGTGGATCGACTGTCATTTATCTGTTTGCTGACTCGTTCACTCATTTATTAACACTGAAACGGCCACGCAGAAGGCCTCTAGTTTCCAAATAAATGACACATTAATTGAGCACCAGCGGTATGGGTGGCACTAGCCTCAACAGGTGTTTACTTACTGCCTGCGGTATAGAACACAGGAAGCAAGCCAGCTACTCCCTCCAGGGATGCTGGGAGAAGCAAGCCAGCTACTCCCTCCAGGGATGCTGGGAGAAGCAAGCCAGCTACTCCCTCCAGAGATGCTGGAAGAAGCAAGCTAGCTACTCCCTCCAGGGATGCTGGGAGAAGCAAGCCAGCT
>JAQHUG010000077.1:944121-957474 GCA_028555095.1 Dicrostonyx torquatus | reverse complement strand
TCTGCCCTGCTCTGTCTCCCTCTGCTCCATCACTGCACTCCATCTGCCCTGCTCTGTCTTCCTCTGCTCTATCACTGCACTCCTCCTGCCCTGCTCCATCACTGCACTCTGTCTGTCCTGCTCTGTCTCCCTCTGCTCCATCACTGCACTCCGTCTGCCCTGCTCTGTCTCCCTATGCACCATCACTGTACTCCATCTGCCCTGCTCTGTCTCCCTCTGCTCCATCACTGCACTGCACCTGCCCTGCTCTGTCTCCCTCTGCTCCATCACTCCACAGTGTATTGTTCCTTCTTAACCTGCACAGACCAGTTCTCTCCCTTGCAATGTCATTTTCATTCCAATAAACCATTTCCCCTCTCCTCACCCCATCTCACCCAGAGATCATAAAACACAAAAGTCCTTTTGTCTGTAGAGATAGTAAAATTTCCTCCTTCAGACCTTGCCCTCCTGCTGGGGCCCACTCCCTGTGGACTAGAGAGGGCTCCATTCAAAGAAAGAGCTCAGAGTGAACAGAAAAATCACCCCTTCACTCTGAACCTCGGTGGAATCCTGGAACAACTGAGTCTTCTTCTCTCTGATAGGCTCCACCAGGCCTTGACAGGCACATGTCATTCTTATCCCTTTCCAGGACCAATACAGACAGCCCTTTGGTCTCAGGCCATTAGTGAATCCTTTCACTTCCGGGGGGTGGGGGGGAGAAAACAAGTGAAGAAAATGGGGTTGGGTGAGAAATGGTTGAGGGTAGTGGGGCTCTGCCGGAAGCAGGAAGGGGGTGGGCACTCTGCTGCAGCGCAGGTGTGAGTTTTATTACTCTGCTTGGCAGAAGAGAAAGTGTGATGGTTTCCAAATGCTGGGAGTGAAAGAAGGCCAAGGATACAGCGGCAAGTTTATTATTCCAGAGAAAAGCCTTCCTACTTAGGGACGGCTGTATTAAGATGTCCTTCCTTGTGCTGGGGATATAGCTCAGGAGAGGGTTTCCCTGGAATGCAGGAAGCCCTGTCTCAAAAGAAAGAAAGAAAGAAAGAAAGAAAGAAAGAAAGAAAGAAAGAAAGAAAGAAAGAAAGAAAGAAAGAAAGAAAGATCCCAACATCTCCGTTACTGGAATGACACCATCAGGTTTCACTGGAGAAGACAAGAGCGAGGGCCTGATTTGTTGAGGGCCACACTGAATGCTGGGAAAGAGCAAACAGTTGTTTCAGTGTAGAGGGAAAAAATGAGGTTGATCTGAACCCAAATGCTAGCACTGGGAAGGAAAGTGTGTGAGCTTCCCAGGTGAGACTAAAGGGCTTTGGACGCAGGTGCCCATGATGGAGGGCAATGAGAATTCTGGAGAGGTTCTAATGGAGTTCTAGAGAGGTTTTAATGGGGTTCTGGAGGGGTTCTAATGGGGTTCTGGAGGGGTTCTAATGGGGTTCTGGAGGGGTTCTAATGGAGTTCTAGAGAGGTTTTAATGGGGTTCTGGAGGGGTTCTAATGGGGTTCTGGAGAGGTTCTAATGGAGTTCTGGAGGGGTTCTAATGGAGTTCTGGAGGGGCTCTAATGGGGTTCTAATCTCCATTAGAACCTCTGGAGAGCCAAGCCTGACTTCTGCTTTCCGGGAGGAAGGCTCAGTCTCATGCTGTTGATGGGAAGAGTGGGAAGGTACAAGGAAAGAAAAGTCTGGAATGAAAAGTAACCAATAGGAGAGAAGAAAGACCCAGGGGAGGATTCGGACCAGAGCAAGGAGATGCACCCAAGTTAGCTGTTGTCATGGTCACACACATCTGACCTTCTCAGGAGTTTTTGTTTTGTTCCAGCACGAGTGGTTGGCTGAGTATAGACAGGAAGAAAGCAAAATACTCAAGTCCTTCCTCAGGGAAGGGATTGGGAGGGAAGCAGAATGGCTAAAGTAACAGTAATCCTAGAGATTTAACCTGGATGAGAACTAAAGTGAAGGCAGGAAGGTGCCAGTTTAGGGGGAGAACTCAGAAGCCTGAGAATGGAAATGAGCAGTGCCCATCAGTGAGAAGTAGGTAGTGGTTTCTTGGAAATGGCTGGAGAAGTGCCCTGGATGAAGAGGCTGAGGAAGAGTTAATCAGCTAGCTGGTTTGGGAGGTGTGAAGGAAACAGAAGAACAAAGAATCACCAAGAAAATGGTGGAGCTGGGGTTGCTCATTCCTCTGAGGTTCAAATTGGTCATTTGAAAAGTGTTTTAACATGAGACAATCTAGACTGGAGAATCCCAAGGCAGGCTGGGAGCGCCAACACTGAGCCAAATGAAACGGGGTGTCAGCAAAAAAACAAAGAACCAGGTGGTGGGTTGACATGTGCGAGAGGTCTCAGACCAGACTGCAGACTTCCACAGCGCGTTACCTGTGGAACGGGGCCGGAGGCCAGCAGAGGGCTGTACCACCAGCTGGTCCATCCCAAACAGCACCTACCTTTGACTACAATGTGATTAAGGTTCAGCTCTTCCGTTATTCCACAAGTTCCATATCGAGAAGGTGATGTCTGCTTGACCCATTTTTACACCACTGTTTAACACAGAACACCACTCATGTAGGTACTCAGGTGACCTGTGAGATGAGTGGCGGACCAGAGCCATGACCCCAGATCTTCTCTGCACCCAGTGTGAGACTCCAAGCAAGCAACTTCTTGGGGCAAGCCTCACTGTCCTTTATTTACTTTTAGATTTAGTTTATGTGTATGGGTGTTTTACCTGCATGCATGTCTGTATACCACATGCGTGCTGGTGCCTGTAGAGACCAGATGAAGGCATTGGGTTTCCTGGAACTGGAGTTACAGATAACCGTGAGCTGCCATGAGGGTGCTGGGAATACAACCCAAGGCCCTCAGGAAGAGCAGCCAGTGATCTGAACCACTGAGTTATCTCTCTAGCCCCCTCAAACTCCTTTATCTCAAGGTTTAATTAATCCTAGCAATGCCTATGTTCAACTCCCAGCATCCAGTCTGGTGTGCAATAAATGTAATTCTCCACCCTCCTTTCCCCCTCTACCCCTCCCTCTACTTCCCCACGTTTTCATGCACCCGCCACACCCATAGTCCAGAGCCATAAAACTCCACCCATCACAGACTCAACTCCCCAGGCCCCCGTTCAACCCCTTCTCCCAAGTTACAGGGCTGATGTTTCCAACATCTGGCTCCAGATTCTCCTAACCCCAGAGTCCAGGACTGGGGCCTAAGTGGACCTCAGGTCTAGCCAGGTTGCCGTTGCCATGGCAAAAGCGACAATCCCCAGCCACAGGTTCCCTAAGTGACTGGTTACTCTTTAACGTATCCACCCACCTTGGGTGATTAGAAGAATCAATAAGATAACCGGGCGGTGGCAGCTGGCTGTGCTCACTGCCTTCCTGGTGGACCGGCTCCCGGTAGCCCCTCTGCTGCTGTGTGTGGGCTCCAGCTCCTCCATGCCCCCCAGTGTCCAACTGGGTACTCTTGGTCATGGTCAGTGTGAACGCGCCCCTCGGGGCTCCAGTGGCAAGTCCTTATGGTAAGTAAAGCCAACCTCTGGGGCTGGGGGATGAATGGACAGGGTAGGACCATGGTCAGGCTATGGAGGCTACGGGACAACCCTATGTTTCTGATGGGTTCCAAGACCCTCCAAAGGTTCTTTTAGAATGACTAGAATCTCAGAGGAAGCTGGGCCTTGCTCACTAAGGTCCCTTGACAAGATCATGGCCGTGTGGGCAGATCTGGGAGGGGCTGCAGGAGCCTGCGGCCAGGGTTTGGTTCTTTTTGAAGAAGGCTTTTCTGAGAGCCAACACCCAGGGAAACTTTCTGTAATTCTGTAGAAAGCAGGGGTCCCCAGACAGATACTTCAGTGGTGGTTGAAATCCCTTGAAAGTGGTGCTGAGCTTGGCCGTGCAGCCAGCTGGGGTGGGACCTTGGCAGATGAACCCCAGGGGATAATTGTTGGTTTCTCTACTCTACTCTCCCTGGGGATAAGGTCAAAATCATAATTCTGCAGAGGCCAAGAAAACTGAGTGTGATCTTGCATTGGGCATGTGAAGCTGGGGAAATGTGGTACCCACCGACCACAGAGGCTTTGGGTGACCAGCAAATGGGAACGGTGTGAATTTATAATGGAATGTTGACCCATTATTGAAGAAAAGGAATGCAGATGTGTGTGCAGACAGAAAGTCTCGGTTGCGGCAAAAACCTGCGGATATTTCTGATAGCAAAACGGATGTGGTCCTATATATGTACACATGGGTTTGTATTTGCATAGAAAATTCCGTGGGAGGACACAAAGGGAGTGGTGACAGTTTTGTTTCTGAGGAGAGAGATCCAAGAGAATGTTTTCCTCTTGAGGCACATTCTAGATTAAAAATAATAATAATAACCTGGTGTATTTTATGGAGCTAAATTACGTGTGCACATATATACAGAGTGTGGCCACTGGAATGCTGTGCATCTTGGCTCTGTTGCTAGTCATGGGATGATTGTCTGAGTCACTGAATGTCTCTGTGCCTTCACTGCTTTCTTTGATATGGAGACAAAGTTAGAGCCATGGATCCGTAGGGTCACATGGAGGCAAGATGTAAAGCTCATGACATCACACAGATGCAGTAAATATTATTTAACATCATTCTTTTTAAAAAAAATATGCATTTATTTATTTGTCTGTTTATTATTTGTGTGTGTACGTGCTTGCATTATGATGTGCCAATGGAGGCCAGCACACATCGCTTAGGAGCCAGTCTTCTTCTTCCATCATGTGTGTCCCAGGGATCACACTCAGGTCATCAGCCTTGCCAGCAAGTACTTTATCCACTGAACTGTGTCATCAGGCTCTCGGTGTAGATGACCAGTGACTTGTTGGGAACTGTCACTTCTGGATTGTCTCAGATTCTTTGCTTTAACTCACTACTAAGCAGAATGTGACTCCAGGGAAGTACCAGAAGCTTAAGAACCAAATGGCCTGGGACCCATCCCACACACAATCAGTATGACCTTGGAGGAGTCATTTCCCTTTCTGAACCAACTTCCTCTCTTGTAAATGGAGCTAACTTCACTGAATTGGAGATTACAGGGGCTTAGTTGAAGAGCTAGAGTTACTTTAACTTATTGTTGTAAGACTTGGTTGAACCTGTAGCCGGACTCTGAAAAGGGGCAATGTTGTAGGAGGCCATTGGTTGGTTCCCGGCTGCTCAGCCCCAAAATAATTACACAGAAACTATATTATTTAAATTACTGCTTGACCCATTAGCTCTAGCTTCTTATTGGCTAACTCTTATATCTTAATTTAACCCATCTTCATTAATCTGTGCGTTACCACAAGGACGTGGCCTACCAACAAAGTTTCAGCATTCCGAGGCTTCTCTCTGACTCCGCCTCCTTTCTCCCAGCATTCAGTTTAGTTTTCCCACCTAGCTCTTTCTGCCCTGCTCTGCTATAGGCTCAAAGCAGTTTCTTTATTAACCAATTGTATTCACAGCATTCAGAGGGTAATCCCACATCAGGGCAACACTCGGCTTTGCAAACTTTAACTTTTCCATTAGCAATGGCTAAAGGTGAAGAAGAGGTCCCACAGAGTCCTCCTAAAGGATAATGTAGTAAGAACACCACTCAACAGCATCTCTGTGTCTCCCAGGTCCATACTTCAGAAAATGTTCATATGTCCTTTCTCTTCAGATTCTTTGCAGTGCTTACCATGTGTTGGTATCCAACATAGAGTTGCCAGCATAGATAGATGGGTGGGTGGATGGATGAATGGATGGATAGATATATGGATGTTTGGATGAATTGATAGCTAAACGCATATATAGATAAAAGGATGGATGGAGAAATGATGGATGGGTGAATGGATGATGGATGGTTGAGTGGATGGCTTTATGTGGATAGTTAGATAGGTAAATAAATGGATGATGGATGGATGGATGGATGGTTGAGTGAATGGAAGTATGGTTGAACTGATGTGTGGATGTTGGTTGAATGGCTATATGGACAGTTGGATGGAAGGAAGGATGGATGGTTGGATTGATGGATAAGTGAATGAATGGATGGTTGGATGGTTGAGTGGATAGTTGGATAGATTCATAGTTGAGTGAATGACTATATGGACAGTTCAGTGGTTAGGTAGTTAAATAATGGATGCTTGGATAAATGGATGATTGATGGACAGATAGTTGGATGGATGGATAGATGGATGGCTGGTTGAATGGCTGAATGTATGGTTTGATGACTAGACCAGCGGGTAGTTGAATGGTCAGATACTTGGTTGTATGGTTGGATAGTTAAATTTATGGATGTATGGATAAATAAATGTTGGATAGATGGATGATTGAATGTATATATGTATGTGTGAGTGGATGAATAGTTGACTGAGTGTATGCGTATGTCTGTATATATTTATGGATGGATGGATATTCTGTATCTATTGTCTCATTTAATGATCACAACAGTTATGTGAAATAAACATTGTTGTCTCTGAGGAAAAAAGAACAAAAAACTAAGTTTCGAGATTTTTAAAAATAAATATGATTTGAGATATGATATAGTCAGCTGTTGTCAATCCGCTTGGCCAGGCCACAGATGTGGTTGGTTAGGGAAAAGGGGGCCCCAATGCCCAGAGTCACAGTATACATCACCCACAACAACAAAACAAACATTAAAAAAATCCACCATTGTCCTAGGATGGTGAATCATTTGCAGTAGCATGTGTGGAGGGGGTGGCCTAAAACCCCATTTTCTGATAAAAATAAATCCAAGTCAGCATCCAGATCTTCCTTTTTCTGCAAGCTGCATGGTTAGCTTGCCTGAACTTTAGAGCGCTCATCTGTGAAGCGAACCAGGGAAACCTACTGGGAGACTCTGAGAAGAGTTCTCAAAAAAATACTTAGAGGAAAAACATAAAACTGTCTTCAGGGGTAGACGGTGGCCATTCCTGAGGTTAGCTCAGCAGAGGCAGTGAAGAGCAGGACCTGTGCAGACCAGCGCAGGACACGTGAGTGCTTAGACCCAGGTTGTTTCCTGGTTTGAGCCTTAGTAGGACAGTCTCTTTGGTGGGGTGACAGCAGATGGACTTGGGCTTGCCAATGTCCAGTCCGTCCACAGCACATTTGATTTTCCCTCACACCAGTAAGAGCCAATCTCTCTCTGATCAGATAGTTACTGTGGATTGGAGCATCTGTACCCTGACTAGACCATAAACTTGACAAGGTCAGGGACGTCGGTGGTTTGTTTGGCTTTTGTGTTATAAAGTCTCACTTAATGACTGGCACAGAGAAGCATTTGTTGGATAAATCCATCAGAAAGGTTTTAATGAAGAGCTCCAGAATGGTGACCCTCAGTGTCAACCAGCTCTGGGCACTTCTTGTCCTTTCTGTCAATCTCACTGTGTTGACTTTTGTATCTTGTGTCTGTGCCAGTCTAGAACCAAAGTGGCTCTCCCAGCATCAGGTATCATGTTGACCTTTGCATGCCCGAGACTGGGGGAGACTGGAAGAGTTTCCCTCAGTACACTTGGGGGTTCTCCCCACCCTTCACTTTGCTGGTTTTTTTTCACTAATGTTTTTCTATTTAAAAAAAAATCAAGTTTCAAAAAACAAATGGCTGGGCATGGTGGCGCACACCTTTAATCCCAGCACTCAGGAGGCAGAGGCAGGTAGATCTCTGTGAGTTTGAGGCCAGCCTGGTCCACAGTCTACAGAGCAAGTTCCAGGACAGGTTCCAAAGCTACAGAGAAACCCTGTCTCAAAAAAAAAAAAAAGTTTCCTTAGAAATCTCTCAGTAGACTTTCCTAAATTAAGAGATTAAGAAAAATTCGAAGTGGGAGTTCCAGGACAGGCTCCAAAGTTACAAAGAAACCTATCTTGAAAAAACAAAAACGAATGAACAAACAAAAAAGCTAAAAGTCGAGGTGGGGAGAAATGGGAAAGTCAAGGCTGGTTTAACCCAGCCGTGCTCCTCTCTTGAGCCCGGCTCAACATGGTCCACGTTCCACGTTGTTCTGTTACAGCAGGTTTCTGGACCTCAGCACTTCCAGTATGTTGACTGGACAACTGTCGTAGAGAGCTCTCCTGTAGTTGTAGGATGCTAGGCACCATCCTTGAACTCTGCTGTACCCACCAGAGGCCAATAACGTGTCTCCCCATCAGCTGTGGCCACTGAAAGATTCTAGATTCTCAACACGTGTCCCCCAGAACATACACCACATCCATTACATCAGTATCAGGGATAGCTACTACACAGTGTCGGCTACAAGGGGGTATCCTGGGACTCGTGGGTTGGTGTTGGCTGTAGGTGCCAGGGTCTAGCTCCTAGCTGACTTTCCAGCTGTCCTGGGCAACTGTGAGGATAAGATGTAGTGGTGGGCACATGGTGTGGTAATCTGAACCCTGGCTTTGTTTATTTCCTATCTTTTTTTCCCTTGATTATTACTTGGTCCACTTAGTAGTATATCATTCCTGTTACTACTCTGACCTCTTCGAGGACTAGGTCTGAAATGTCTGGTTATTTTTTCTGTATTTGCATGATTTATACAACAGGTGTCTATAGGGCAGGGCTCTATGTAGTCTGACAGGCTAAATGAATGGCTGAATCAATGGAAAGATGGATGCATGCATGCATGCATGCATGCATGGGCTGAGGTGGCCAGAATAGCAACATCTGCAAGTGCTGAGGACAGGAAAGGAGACAGGAATCATTTGGCCACTAACAACAGGTCTCCATTGGGGTAATATATCTAAGTGTCAAATGAGCCCCGAATTTTTCATGGGATAAAGGCCTCATCCTTTTGACCAATTGCAGCAGCCTTGGGACAGAGGCCATTCTTAGAGGCACTCTGGGCAAGTGACTCTCACTTAAAGCTGTGCAAAGCTGGGCTCCTTCCTTCATCCCTCTGACTGACACTTCCAGGATCCAGTGGGGGACCTTGGCAGGTTCTCATGATATAGCCCTAGTTGGCCTGGACTCAATATGTAGACCAGGCTGGTCTCCAACTCACTGAGATCCACTTGCCTCTGCCTCTGGAGTGCTGAGGTCAAAGGTGTGTACCACCACATTCACGTTAGGATTTTACTTTGCAGCCTAAGCTAGTCTGGAATTCACTCTCTAGACCAGGCTGGCTTTAAGCATATAGATGTCCTCCTGCTTCTGCCTCTTGGATCCGAGATAACAGAGTGTGCCACCATGTCCAGCTTTAATGTCTTTATTCATCAAGTAAAACTTGGGCTGTTTGTAAGGATTCCATGAGCTAATGAAGGACAAAAGGTACAAACTATAGCACATTTTGTTCCTTTGAGGATGATGGGCTCAAAGTTGAGTAGAAACCCTTATACTAGCCAATGACAGGGTCATGTCCAGTATCTATGGATGCTCTGAGCCTTCATTCCCAAAGTGTAGTTTTTCCCCACCACTCTTGCAACCCCCTCCACACATCTTTTCACCCTGCCTCTTTTCACATGTGCATGTGCAAGTGTATGCATCTGTGCAAGTGTGCATGAGTGCGTGCGCTTATGTGTGTGTGCATGTATGTGCATGTATATATGTGCTTGTGTGTGTGTCTGTGCGAGTATGTGTGTATCTGTGCAAGTGTGCATGAGGGCATGCTTGTGTGTCCCCCCATGTGTGTGTGTGCATGTGTATGAGTGTGTGCATGCTCACATGTGCGCTCGTGTGTGCATGTGTGTGTTGGGGGTCCTAGTGTACCACAGAACATTGTAGCACTCTTCGATGTCAGTCCTCTCCTTCCACCTTGTTTGAGACCCGGTCTCTTTGGAATTTACCACTGCACACCAGACTAGCTGACCCAGGACCGCTTGGGAAATTCCTGTCTCTGCCTCTCATTTCCCCTGTGAGCCTGCTGGAATTACAGATGCACACTGCTGCACATGGCCTTACATGGGTTCTGGGGATCCAAATCCCAACCCTCACAATTGAGCATCAAGAGCTTTATCCACTGAGCCATCTCCCCAACTCTACATCTGGAAAATGAGGATCTCCTGGAGTGAGCTCCAAGCACCTCTCATTTTTGTTGAGGTCTGCACGTGACTTTTGGAATTCCAGCCAGCTGAGATTTGGAAGCTATTACCTCACATCCTCTCATGTAGCAAAGAGGAATGCATCCCCAGAATGCGTCCTAAAGCCCTCTGTACAAGTTACTTCACCATGCTCTTGTTCATTCTTGTCTTCAACAACTGTCTACCAGGGCAGTAGGGTACCAGACACTGTGCTAGGCACTGGGAATACATAGGAGACAAAATGTGGTCTCAGAGTTTGGCTTCGTTTGCTGGGATGGTGAACAAGCCAACAGGGACCAAGGAAAGAGTAGCCTGACATGGACAGCAAACTATGAGAACACAAAGACAAGAGGAGATATCAGACCTCTTGTCTCTAGGAGAGCAGACTAATATCTTAGCTGGACCAGAAAGGTTTAGCAGGAGTCATCCAGGAGAGAGGAGAAAGAGCGAGGGTGCCAGCTGGGGTGACATCCTATACAAAGGTCCAGAGCCTGGCTGCACAAGGCTGACTTTCTCAGCACTTGGCAGGAATCAACTCTATCCTTTACGAAGAGTGTCTTGGTCCTTTGCTGGCTGTTTTCAGTGGTGAAAGATCATAGAGGGAGCCTCCAGTCTAAGGCTTGTTTATTTGTAAGATATATTTTGAAACAGGGTATAGTGTGTAACCCAGGCTAGCCTTGTGTTGTATGGGTAACAGAATAATATCAAACTTCAGATATTCTTCTCTCTCTCTCTCTCTCTCTCTCTCTCTCTCTCTCTCTCTCTCTCTCTCATATGTCGAGACAGGGTTTCTCTGTGTAACAGCATTGGCTGTCCTAGAACTTGCTTTGTAGTCCAGGCTGGATTTGAACTCACAGAGATCTATCTGTCTCTGCCTCCCGAGTGCTGGGATTAAAAGCTTATGCTGCCACTGCCTGGCCTACCCGGCCTAGCTTTAAGATGGGTTGTTTAATCCCACCCTGTACTCAGCAATAGACTCGGCATTTCTAAACAAGTTTCCCTGTGCTGCTTAGAGAGAGATTAGAATGTAGCCCTCATGTCACATCATTGCTCTAGCTGGGCTGTCCGCCCTCACATTAGCACCTAGAGGCTGTGCAGCGTAGCTGCTGGTGGCTCTTGTTCCTGCCTGGGTTCAGACCAAAGTCTAGCCGTGTGTCTTGGGGAGCATTCCTGAGTCTTCTGTATGTCCTCTCCCCCTGACACCTAGAAGCACAGCTGTCATGGCTGACATTTCTTTCACGGCTGTAATAAGGGTGGAATACAGTTCACCTATAGTGGATTTTTAAAATGAGTAATTAATTTTGTGGTGGTGAAGATTAGATTGAAGGCTCTAGACAAGTGCTCTACCGCTGAGTCACAGCCTCAGCCTGTATTTCCCTGGAAGGGGCTGAGTACCTCACGGAAAGGGCCATGTGCATCTCAACCCTTGGTGGTATTCCTGCAGCTGTAGGGGGTGTGCCTTTCGCATGCAAGGAAGAGTGGGCCTATTATGTACTAAGCATCTTTTCAGCTGTTACAAAGCAAACGGAAGTGAAGGAGGGAGAGGGGACCGGTTCCCAGAGGCGACTGTCTGGAAGGGCTTGTGTGATTGTGCTTGTGACCATAGCAATACTGGTCTAGTGTTATGTAATCCCAATACATGAATGTAACCCCAACACTCCAGAGGATCAGGGTTGAGTTCAAAGCCGGCCTCTGAGACATAGTGAGTTCAAGGCCAGCCTAGAATATTTGAGACTCTGTTTGAAAACACAAAACAAAGACCTGCATAGTATACCAATGAGGTCACTTTATATGCATCATTCCTAATTCTCAAAGTGACCCTAAGAGGCAAAAGTGTCATTGCTCATTTTACAGATGAGGAAATGGAGGCACAGATTCATCAGGTCACTCAGCCAAAGTGACCAAAGGCACTTAGGGGTGACATGGTGCCAGCCCAGGCAGGTGGACCCCGGGGCCTGTGCTTTTACTATGCATAGCATCTACAGTATGCACAGTGCTGGGGACTGCAGGCCACCAGACCCTGAATTTCCTGCAAACAACTTCTTTTCCTCTGCTCTGAGCACTGCAGCTGCTCTGAGCATGAGACCCTGATGGCAGGGGAGTGGTTTCTGATGGGTCTCCAGCTGAAAGATCCCAAGAGCTGGGGCGTGGCCAGAGCCCTATATATGTTGTCCCTGAGCACAATAAAGTGGGCATTCTTGTATCAAGGATGACCCGTGTCTCCTTGTGTCTGTCTGTGTGCATATGTGTTTAACTCTCCACCCCTTTCCCAGCTTGTGTGTCCCGTAGTTCAGGCTCTACACTACAGGCGTAGTTCCGTAATACACGTAGTAGTACAGATGGTGGTACAGTACAATATATACAGTATGCATGTATATATAGCATATGCCATATGCATAGTAGGTACAGTATATATACCACATTGCACAGGATATACTATATATAGTATATTCACTATGCACAGCATATACAGTATGTACAGTATATATAATATGCTTAGTATATACAGTATGCATACCATATACAGTATATACAGTATGCACAGCATATACAGTATATGTAGCACGCACAGCATATGCAGTATGCCCAACATATACAGTATATTCAATATACACCATATTTACAAAATACACAGCATATACAGTATGCACAAAATATATAATATATTCAATATACACAGCATATATAGTATATGCAGCATGCACAGCATATGCAGTATGCACAACATATACAGTATATTCAATATACACTGTATATACAGTATATACAGCATACACAGTATATACAGTATGCACAACACATACAGGATATGCAGTATGCACAGCATATATAGTATATACAGTATGCACAGTGTATATATAGTATGCTTAGTATATACAGTATGCATACCATACACAGTATATACAGTATGCACAGCATATATAGTATATACAGTATTCACAGTATATACAGCATATGCACAACATGTACAGTATGCACAGCATACATGGTATATACAGTACACACAACATATGCAGTATATGAAGTATGCACAGCATATACAGTATATATAACACAATATGCTCTGAATCAAGGCTGGTGATCAAAATGTTTAAAGCCACAGTACAGAATGTTCAAAGGTTCATGACCACACTTCTAAGCACCACGGCTTTTATCATGTCCCACAGGGAACAGGGCTGGCTGTATCAGGACATAGACAAGCACTTCCAAACCTTTCAGAATTTGTTTTACATTGAATTAGAAAAATTTATAATGGTATAATGAGGCATTAATAGAAAAGCTCTAAAAAAAAGCCATACTCTTTTTTTAAAAGTTAATGTGTACTTTCAAAGAAAAAAATAGCAAGTAAGTGTTTGCATGTAAAGAAAGTACAGCCAGCCGGGCAGTGGTGG
>JAQHUG010000077.1:910102-932419 GCA_028555095.1 Dicrostonyx torquatus | reverse complement strand
TGCCGGGCGGTGGTGGCTCAAGCCTTTAATCCCAGCACTCGGGAGGCAGAGGCAGGCGGATCTCTGTGAGTTCGAGACCAGCCTGGTCTACAAGAGCTAGTTCCAGGACAGGCTCCAAAGCTGCAGAGAAACCCTGTCACGAAAAAAAAAAAAAAGAATGGCTAGTCTGTGACCAAAAAAAGCCTGGCTGGCTCCGCTTAGCTGGTTTCTAGCTCTCTTACAGTGCATGTCCCTCTGTGGTCAGAAGGGGGCGCTCCTGACCACGGTGACTCAATACCCACCCTCGTTGAAGCACCTAGTCTCAAAGCTTCGGACTGGGACTGACACTGCTTGCTTTTCCTCACATCTCGCTCGTGTCACAGTCACGTCCTATTTCAGAGAACAGAAGTATGAAGCTACCACGTGCCTGAAAAGAGAGCAGACCAATGTGAACAGACCAGGGTAGACTAGTCCAGCCCCCTTCAATTTGCCTGTCCTTACTCATTAATGTCCTGCACGTGGTCTTCTCTGGTTCCTAGGGACCAGAGAAGGTGAGCTTGCCAGCCCCTCTATAAACAGATACTTCACGCCTGTTGGTGAGGGTCCTGTCCCTTCATAAACTGGCCAGCCTTTATCTAGGTTCTGGAGCGAGCTGGGCTGCGGCTAGGCTCCGGCACTGTTCTGTTTTGAAAGGTCAGAAGAGCAGGTAGCTGGAAAGGGGAGGAAGGCAAGGGGAGAGCCACGGCTGAAAGCCTCATGGGGCGCAAGGCTTCAGTCCTCAGGAGACCGCTGGAGAAGCATTTGAAGGGATTGGATTCAAGTCATCCAGCCAAGAGGCAAGCACCTTTACCCGATGAGCTCATTGTACGCATTCTTATCGATTCCTCCTCAGAGGCCACCTCAGAGAACTCTGTCAAACAAATCTCTATTAGCTGCTTTTTCTTTGTCTTGCTCGCAGCTGTTGAAGGTTTGGGGGCGTCCTATGAGGGAAGCAGTCAGAGGACATCTCCACAGCAGGGGCTGGAGAAGCGGAAATAATTTATCAACAAGAAACTGAACACACAGGCCGTGTCAAGTCGACATGCTAGGAAGACATAACAGAGAATAAAGGTTGAGGAAGGCGCAGAAGTCACACAAAGCGAGGGACAGGGACAAGTCTGGGGCTGGAGGTCCACTGTCTCTCCAGGGCATGAAAGGAGATGCGCAAAGGCCCCGAGACACAAAGGAAAACAGACGGAGGAGTGAGAGGAGGTGGGAGACGTGGGGCACAGTAGTAAAGTCCTCGGGACGGGAGCTCTATGAGCTGTATGAATGGCACTGTAGAGGCTTGAAGAGGGAAGAGATCTGGGGTAAGGTGTGTTTGCGCATGTGCACCCTCGCGTTCGGGTAAGAGTAGGTGGCACAGGAACCAGAGTGGGCAAGGAAGAGTTGTATAAAGACTTCTGCTGGTTTCCAGAAAACATGGCGATTGTGCCAACGTTGGCTGTAGTGGAGCAAAAAAAAAAAAAAAATAACGAAAATTTTAGCTACCGCGGAGGTGGTGTGTGACTTGATGACTCTGGAGGGACGGGAGGATGTGGGGGTGGGGGTAGGTATGATGTACGTTGTGATGAGGTAGCTTGTGATGAGGATGAGGATGCTAAGAACCTAGGGATGGAACAGGCCATCCTATCGCACAAAGCTTCCAGCGTGTTTAATATGATCCTCGTTAATAGCTAGATGTGATTTTCTCTCATATCTTCTGTTAACTTTATTTTTAGTGTGCACATGTGTGGTGCATATGTATGTTTGTGTGAGTTTATTTGTACCGTGTGTGCAGGAGCCATGGAGGCCAAAAGGTGTTGGAGCCCGTGGAAAGGGAGGTACAGAAGGCTCTGAGCTGCCACATGGGTGCGAGGGTCCTCTCCAAAGACAGTAAGCACTCTTAAGCATTGAGCCATCTCTCCAGCCTCCATGTTAACTTTTGTGATGGGGGAGTGGCATTTAATGTTATGAATGCCATTATGAATGAGGATGAATGCAAATGAAGGCCTGGGACTTCCTCAAAGGTGCCCACACACTGGCACCAGGGGTTGGAATCCAAACGTGGGAAGTTGGAAATGCAGAACAAAAGGCCTTGGGGTCAGGTTTTGGTGGGTTTTTTTTTTAACCTTGCATTCTGATTGGTACAGTGGCGGAGGACTGTGCTTGGATTGCAATGAGGCCTCTGAGAAATTTATGCGACTGTAGCGAGTCTTATAGCGACGTTTCCCATATTGGCCACTAGGAGGAGCTCAGGAAAGCCAAATAGCGGTGCTGGGCACAGATTTACAGAGCTGGCTCCCGCTACCCAGCGTCCTGCTGCAATGGGGGACAAGGATGGGCCAGAAGAGGGTTCGGGACGCTGAGCTCTGTTAGGTGGCCACGCTTCTCTGCGCAGCTCCTTTGGCCTCTTTCCTCTGGCTCTCAGCCTCGCCAAGAACATTGGCTGACCCGGGAGTGGGGGTGGGGGGGTGGGACCGTAGGTTTGCGGAGGATTGCGAAAGCCGAGATCCAAGGTGCAGAACTGCAGACTGGCAAGTGACTCAGCAGCCAGCAGCCCCCCCCCCCCGCCTGTCCTTCCTGAGCAGTGTCTCAACCTTCCTAACGCTGCGACCCTTTAATACAGTTCCTCATGTTGTAGTGACCCTCCCCAACCATAAAATTATTTTCGTTGCTACTTAATTGTAAATTTTTGCTACTGTTATGAATTGTAATGTAAAATATCTGTGTTTTCCAATGGCCTTAGGCGGGTCTTTCGACTCCCAGAGGAGTCACGACTCAAAGGTTGAGAACTGCGGCTCCTGAGTCACTGCCTGGATCACCGCTTTGAGTTTTCCTAACTCCTCACTGGGCCGCTAGCTCCACCTCTCCAAGGCAAGGGTCACCTGATTACCAGGTGCTGTCTCTCAGCACCTGGTGTTGCTCACTATTTGAAATTCACTTCCTTTTTTAGCTACTTCCTTTACTACCTGTTCCCACTCCACCTTCCCACCGAGATGCAAGCAGGCCAGGCAGAGCATGGAGTGGCTGGACACAGCCCTAGGTTCTCAGCTCCATTTGGACTTGAGATGAGCCACACTCTTCCTTAAACTTTTAATCATATTTTTATGTTTATTTGCGGTGTATATGAGAGTGAGCAGGTGGCCACAGGCCCCTGCTCCTGGGGAGGTCAGAGACAGCCTGTCTGGGCAGCCGGGATACCAAAGAGCGGTCTCCATTTACAAACCTACAAGGATGGGTTCTCACCTTCTTCCAGAGACAGGCCTGGGAGTTCATACCTTTACCTGCTAAGCCATTTCAGGGGCCCCACCCCTTTTTTTTTTTTAAACTATGAGTATGTCTAATGTATTGTTTGGGATATACTTATGCTACAAAGCATATGTTGGTTTTTTGTTTTGGTTTTGGTTTTTTTTTTTTTTTTTTGTTTTTCGAGACACGGTTTCTCTGCAACTTTGGAGCCTGTTCTGGAACTAGCTCTTGTAGACCAGGCTGGTCTCGAACTCACAGAGATCCGCCTGCCTCTGCCTCCCGAGTGCTGGGATTAAAGGCGTGCGCCACCACCGCCCGGCAAAGCATGTGTTGTTTTCATGAAGTTACAGTTTCACTGGGTGTTTTTATTTTCACTGCTAACTGCAATCCTGTAAGGGAAGGCTCTTGCCCACTGTCTTCCTTGCTCAATCTGCAGCCTCCACAATAGCGGTGCTGATAAAGCTGAATGCTTGCATAGTGGATTCCTTCAACCCTTCCCTCCTTTCCTCAGCCAACCCATTTATTTTAAGCACCATTGGGTCCCTGAAAAACAATGATAAGCAGGCAGTCCAAAGGAGGAGGCAGTCACCATCTGATTAGGCTATGGGTAAATACGATGCAGAACTCTGGGGGTTGTGAAGGGATGGAGGAGGAGTCCCAAAGCCCACCCATGTCATCAGGCCTTTTATGGAGAAAGATGACCAAGACAAGACATATAGACTGCAAAGGTGAAGGGAAGTGGGACCCCCAGCCCTGTCAGAAAGTAGGGCAAGACTCTGGGGTTCTGCAGGTGGCTGTGGAGGGAGTGTCATCTAGTCACTGGGTGTCACTACTTACCAGCGGCCTCCCAGGTGATGCCAGGGTGGCTTTACTGTACTCGGTCTTACATATGGGGAAACTGAGAACAGGAAGGTGAAATGACTGGTCTGGGATAGACTGGGAAGGGAAAGTGGAGCTTCAAGTTCACATCTAAGAGACTCAGAAGGGAGCCTGTGCTCTTCTAGAAAAAGCTACTGTGCTGAGGACCAGAGCCCCAAAAGGAGGACAAGGGACCTGGCACTCAGAGGGGAAAAGGACTCTTTCTACAAATGTGGTTGGCTCCCAGTGTAGCAGGAGAACATGAAGAGACAGCAGGAGGTCTTAGCAGGTCCCCAAAGGCAGCTTCTGTGCCTCTCATTTCTATCTAGGTTGGGACTTGAGGCCCCTTATTGAGGCCTGTGGCTGGTTACTCCCATGGGTCCTGGAAAGGTCTTTGGTCTCCATGGTGACCAGTTCCCACCATCCCCGAAATCTCATTGTGACCAGTATTAAGGGATTAACTAGTCGGCAGCCCTCCCAGGGTCTTGGGTGCCAGAGAGGCAGCAGGAAGTGGTTCAAGGATGAGGAGGTTGCCCACGGTTTGTGACCCCATAGGACCGGGAGGAGGATGTCGGACGGGGGCCAGGGCTTTCCCCAGGACCCACCAGGTATGCTCCTGAGTTCACATCTGTCTAGAAGGAGGCTCAGGGTGGTGGGAGAGAGACGAGGAACTCAGGGAGAAGTCCAGAATTCAGGGTATGTGGGAAACTTTAGCCCCAGCCCAGAAAGGCCAAAAGCCCTGATAGGAGATGGACATTTGATCAAAATAGGGCCCAGATCCCCTCAACAAGAGACTCTTCGGGGGTACTCCAAGGCTGATCAACCATTTAATCTTCATTTTGCATTTGGGGAAAATGAGGCAGAGAGGAAGGTGAGTTGCTCAAAGTCAGTAAATTAAAGCAGATGAATAATTCAGAGGAGACCTCAAAGTAGCCTGAACAGAACATTGGTCAAAAAAGAAACTAACAAACCCCCCTGTCACATTGCTCCCTCTGTCCCCAGAAGCCTGAGGCAGCCTGTCTCACAGCCCTGCTTTCTTCCCTTCTCGTTGCTTTTCCCTCCTGACATCCCTAGCCATACAACCACCCAACTGGCGGCTGGCAGAGAGTCCTAGACAGGCTCCACGGTGCTAGGGGACTTGACCACAAAGCCCTGACCATGCCACCCAGGGGACGACTAGTCTCTGGGTCCCAATTTTGATGGCTTGTTCACCCTTTAGCCTCTCTAGTGATTTTGTTGTTGTTGTTGTTTTTGTTTTGTTTTTCGAGATAGGGTTTCTCTGTAGCTTTCGGCCTGGCCTGGATCTCTCTAGTGATTTTTAATCCAAAACAATGGATGTCCTGGTGATCCAGCAACCAGGAAGGAAATGTAAGGCCCAGGGACTCCCTAGGAACTTGGTGGAGTGAGTGTCTAGCATGAACGAAGCTCTGGGTTCCATCCCCAGCAATGCATAAACCAGACGGGATGGTGCCCACCCGTAATCTCAGTACTTAGGAGGTGTAGGCAGGAGGTCATTCTCCACTAGATACCAACTTTAAAGCCAGACTAAGCTATCTGTATGACACTGTGAAAAAATAAAAATCCGAGATTCAGCACCCCAGGAGACTAGGTGTCCTCAGCTGAGCTTTTCCTTGGCCAAGACTTGCCCTAATGGTGTCAGGTGACCTACCTACAGCCCACCACAGAAAGTGAGAAGAGCCAAGTGCAGAGCAGTGCGGGAGGCTGGGTGACAGTGCAGGATCTGTGCAAGCTCCAGGAAGACAAGGAAAAGTAAGAAACAGCCAGGATGCTGCAGAGACTGGGAGAGGTGGTGAACAGAGTCCAGGGAAGCAAGGCTCCTCAGCAGGGGCCTTCTTATATCTTGATTTTGGGCCACAGCAAGGTAGCAAGGACTGAAGACTAGAAACTTTAACAAATGAGGTAAAATAGTAAATAAGAATAATAACTACATGTGCCTCCACAACAACAGGTATGCAGCCAAGACTGTGGTGCATGTCATTTCATCCTTGACCTGGAAGCCAATATAGTGTTGCCAATAATAACAGCAAAAGTCATTGGTACCTGGAATTGGAGCTGTCTGCAAACTGGAGACAGAGCCAGGTGTGGTGTAAATACCACCCATGAGTCAGCGTTCTGACTTTGTGAGGCAGGTATCCCTGACCCAGCTCACAGGTAGGGAAACTGAGCCTCACCATAGGTTTGACTCATACATTGTCGAACCTGTACACCCACATTAGGGCATTTCAAGCTCTCAATGGGCCCACAGAAGTTCTGAATTATGGCCACCCACCAGACTTCTCTGAGGATTTCCAACGCCTAGCACCGTGCATGTGACTCCAGATTTTTGTTTTGAGATAGAGTGTGGCTACATAGCTCAGGCTAGCGCCTTCCACTCACCAGGATGTAGCTCAGGTTGGCCTGGATTTCCTGGACCTCTTGCTGTGATTACAGGTGTGTGCTGCCTTGCCTGCCTGACTATCCAACCCCAAGATTTGTCTGTCAGTTTGTGATAGAACTTGGGAATCTCTGTTTCCTCTTTCTTTATTCTCTATGCGGTGCTGGGGATGGAACCCAGAGCCTGTCACATGCTGGACAGGCATGTTACCACTGAGTCCAATCCCTTCAAAACCAGGCTGGAAAACCCTTTTACAGTCTCAGGTGAGCCCAGTGGTGGTAGCACATGCCTTTAAACCCAGCACTTGGGAGTCAGGCAGAGAACAGAATTCGAGGCCAGCCTGGTCTACAGAGCAGGTTTCAGGACAGCCAAGGGCTACACAGAGAAATCCTGTCTCAAAACCAGAACAATCTCAGGTGGTTTCATTTCATTATCCAGACTGAAATTCTGCTAGGTTTTCCAAAGTGAGAGACCAGGACCAAGGAGAGAAATGGCCTTTCCCCGGACCACACACAGCTAAAAACAAAGCTGGGACAAGGCAGTCAATGACTTTCACAGAACCTTTGTTCAAAGAAGTGGAAACCCCTCCTGATAAGTCAGGCCCTGGGGCTTTGGAACAAGGGCTGGGTTTCCACCCCTTACCCCATCCCCCACCTCAGCCCTCTTGCCTAGAACATTTGTGCAATGAACTGCCTGTGTAACTGTACACAGTGATCCTGGCCTGTCTCAAAATTCCCAAATACTAACTTTACCCTAATGACCTGAGACAAATCCCGGGGATTCCCTCCGGGCAGAAGTCAGGGGGATTAAGGGTGACTTCTGAATGGCAGAATCATTCCTCATCCCCCTCCAAACCACAACTTGGGCTATCAGAAGCTCCCCATCACCCCTTAGGCCCTATAAAGGTCAAGGTCACCTCACAGAACACAAACAGGACAGTGACACCCTCAGCCCACATGTCATAAGCCACCTGGCAGTAGGCAAACAGCCCACAGGAAACACCACCCACGGGACCCAATCCAGGCCTCTTTCCTGATCATTCCTTACCATCCGCTTCTCAGACCTCCTAAACCTACCCCATCCGCATCTCCCACAGTACACGGCTTTCCATTCACAGCTGCCTCCCCATCCTTATAAGCCAGCCTTCCCTGGGTACTTACTACATCCAGGAAAGTCTTCTAGGATGGGGTGGTTTGGGGACTAGAAATACAGGTTCCGGAGTCACCATAAATTTGAGTCCTGCATTTTATTTCCCATCAACTGTGTGAGCTTAGGCACACGACTCAATGTCTCTGGGCCAGCTGTCTTACAAACCACTGATAAAAAACACACCAGCCCCATATCAGTGCAAGGATTCATGAATGAAGCACCCTGATACAAATCTCCGCACATTGGCTGTGTGTGTCTTCGACAGTATTTCATCCTCATGGGAAAATTAAAATGTAGGCATTTTCTCAATTCACAAGGGAAGAAATGGAAGCTAAAGGGTCTAGACAGTCAGGGAAGTGTTCTGGGTTCTGTGTCTTTTCTCTAGGGACTTGATGCTTCCAGAGATGAGATACAGCCAAAGCTAGGAGGTGCCTCTACTTCATATACCCGCTGCTGGGACTACTCACAGGCCTGCAGGACGCAGATGACACCTGACTTAGCCTCTAGTAGCGCTCAGAGATCTGTCAGCACAGGAAAAGCCCCTTGCCCCTGATGTCCTTCAACACATCACTCAGGCCCTAGGAGACCCAGGCTATCAAAAACAGCCTGTTCTTAGGAAGGATGCACCCCCTTTCTTTCTCCGTTTCCCTATCTGCTGGGTCTGGGCCAGGGTTTTCTTGGCTTGAAAATGAACTGCTACCATCTCATCTAATGCCAGGTGGTGGTGGCACAGCCTTTAATCCCAGCACTTGAGAGGCACAGGCAGATAGATCTCTGTGAGTTCAAGGCCAGTCTGATCTACAGAGTGTGTTCCAGGACCGCCAGGGCTACACAGAGAAAACCTGTTTCAAAAAAAAACAAAACCAGCCGGGCGGTGGTGGCGCATGCCTTTAATCCCAGCACTCAGGAGGCAGAGGCAGGCAGATCTCTGTGAGTTCAAAGCCAGCCTGGTCTACAAGAGCTAGTTCCAGGACAGGCTCCAAAGCTACAGAGAAACTCTGTCTCAAAAAGCCAAAAGAAAAAAAGAAAAAAAAAACCAACAACAATAAAAGGATTTCATCTAAGAAGGCACCATCTGGCCCCCTCTGGGCTCCTGGGAACCCCAGGACCCAACTTAAAAGTTTCCCTTTGCATCTCACCTAAGATTCCCTGGCTGGGACATTAGAACCAAAATCTGCTGCTTCACATCCCCCTTCGGGATGCTTCCCGCTGCCTTTATCTCCCTGTGGTAACAGAACAAATATGCTCAGGCCCTGGAGCAGGGGCACATGCTCACTGTTGACTCTTGAGCAAAGCCACCCCTCCGGAGGGCGCAGCGGAGGCTGTTGGAGGTGTGTGGAGAGGCCAGTGGCCTCTTGCATAACCTAGGAGGCCTCCTGCCCACCCCGGGGCCTTTTCAGGGTTAGGGATGAGGCAAACCGCAAACTCATGCCCAGTTAATTTTTTAAAGCAAGACCAACAGACTCAGCAATGATTAGCAGATGGGTAAGTTCATCTTAATCACACTGAGGACAGAAAGTGAGGAAGAGGCCACTGGAGGCCCGGGGATGGGGCCCAGTTATCAGTTAACCACATAAATGTAGTTTCCTTTTAAAAACCACTGGCCTTCAGCTCCCTCATCTTCCTCTTTGAGATATTGTGGTCCCTGAGTGAGCCAGGGGCCATCAGTCATTGAGTAGAAGCAACATGTAGTCATCCATAGTCTGTGAGTTGGGAAGGCAATGGGGTCCCCTTTATTAAGACAGAATTCATCTGTCACCTCTAATTAGCCTAAAGCAAGTCCCTTCTCCCCTCTGGACCTGTGGAGGGGTCCCAGGTCTTTGGCCCAATTTCCAACCAGAAGCAAGGTCTTCAGGGTCTCCATCTGACCTATGGGTGGCTTACAAAAGATGTTCTTTCCAGTCTGTAGTTCCAGAAAGTCTCAGTGAGCCATGGTGGACAGAGCTCAGGAGCTCAAAAAGGAGCAGAAAGGCCCCCAAGAAGACACCTACCTGGTTTCAGTTGTTGACACCAACAAGAATCAGATTCCAGCTTCAGACAGAGGTGGTCCTCTCAGATAGGAACAGGGATCCCTTGGTAGTGAGCTGGGGGCTTCAGGATGGCCTAGTAGGTCCCAGCTGCCTAGGGCTCCTACCCTCAGGTCTTGGGAGCTGCCAAAGGAAACGGCAAAGCCAGGCCAGTCTCAGGCCAGGTGGCTGCCTGGACTGGAGTTTGGTCAGCAGTTGGGGACCTATATTGTGAGATAGTTAGGACTTTGTCCACAAACTGGAATTTGAAATTTCAAAGGGGCGAAGCTGAAGGCCCTACCTACCCCAGAGTAGAGATGGCTCTTGGCTTCTTGCCCCCACGACTTTTGTTCTTTGTCTTGATAAAGTGTTAGCTTCCCCTGCACTGCGCCCCGGGTGGCAGGTGGGGGAGGAAGGAGAGGAGATAGAGGTGAAGTGAGCTCGGAGAGGAGAAGCCCAGGCGCCAGGTGGCCCCAGGTGGCTGGACGTCTGTAGTATGCTTCTAGACCTGCATGTGGTCAGAGACAGAGCTGTGGCTACTCAGGTTCGTGACAACGCCCCTGCTGTACTGCGATAGGAAACCAGCTGGAGCCAGACCCAATCTCCAGGATACTGTAGCTATTCCAGGACTCCCGGGAGTTGAGGGGCAACACAGACCGGGAGGCGCTTGAGCCCCATAGTCAGCCTTGATCCAAATGGCAGACTCCTCTGCTGTTGGAGTCATGGCCCTTGGGCAAATGTACTTTGCCTTATTGAGTCTCAGACATCCTGGGCCTCAGGAAATGTGAGAAGAATCAGGTTATCTTGAGGCCAGGCACGTATGCCCACAGCCATTTGCTGTCACTGAAGTTTGCTTTAGGGGCTAAGGATGCTGCTCAGTCGGGAGAGGGCTTAGCTAGCATGAGCGAAGGGCTTCAGTCTGAAGCACTGTATGAACCAGCCACGGTAGCACACGTCTGCCACCCCAGCACTCAGAAGACAGAAGCAGGGGGATGGGAAGTTAAAGCCATCCTGGGCTATAGAGAGAGTCTGGGCTACATGAGACCCTGTCTCAAAAAGACAGAGTGAGGGAGAAGGATATGATCCGTTATGGCAGGGCCCTTAACCTCAACTCACGCCAGAGATGTGATCTCCCAGCTCAGCTCTTGGCCAGCAGCCACTTCTCTGGACCATCCTCTTTCCTGCTCACTCCCTGTCTCCATCTACAAGGTGAAGAGGTTGGACCTCCAGGCAAGCTTTGAATTCATCTCTTCCAGAGGCTGCCACTCCTTGAGCTGAGGGCTGGCAGCTCAACAAGAAAGGACAGAGGTGATGAACAAGTCCCACACTGAAGGTATCCAGGCTGAAAAACCTAGGAGTTCCCCAGAGTAGGGGTTCTGAGTCCCAAAGATTATGTGGCCAGTGGAGCCAGGAGCCCCCAACCATTGATGACAATCACTACTGTTGTACATTGTACCCCTGGGCATCCATGAGGGATGTTCCAGAATCCTCCTCAGATATCCAAATCCACACGTACTTGATGATATCAACAATTGTTGCGTTTGCATATGACCTGTACACAGCCCACTGTATTGTTAGCCATCTCCAGGCTATGTTTGCCACCTTGGGAGTGCTACATAACTAGCTTTTAGTTGTTACATTAGTTAAGGGGCAATGGCAAGAAAAAAAATCTGTACAATGGTCAGGCAAGTGATGCTTGCCTGTGTTCCAACTCCCAGGAGGCAGAGGCAGGAGGATGGCTTACACTCAGGAGCTCAAGGCCAGCTTGGGCAACACAGTAAATCCCATAAGAAATAAATAAATATCCCCCATTTATACATGTTGACATAGGTATACAGAAATAGTAATAGCAATGGTAATAATAATTTTGGTATTATGTGTGTTCATATGTTTGTGGTTTATTCAGTTGTGTGCACATGTATGTGTGGGAGGTGTATATATATGTGTATGTCTGTACGTGTGGAGCTGACAGCAGGTGTTTTCTTCTGTCACTTTCTACTTTGTTTTTGGACAAGGTCTCTCACTGAGCCCGGAGCTCATTGATTGGCTAGGTTGGCTGGACAGCAAGCCTTGGGAGCCTCCTGTGTCTGCCTCCTATTACGGAGATCAGAAACATGCAACACCATGCCTGGTTCTCCATGTGGGTGCCAGGGATCTGAACTCGGGTCCTCATGCTTGTACAACAGGCACTTACCCACTGAGCCATCTACCCAGAACCCATTTGTTTGTTTTTTTTTGTTTGTTTGTTTGGGGTTTTTGTTTGTTTGTTTTTCAAGACAGGGTTTCTCTGTAGCTTTGGAGCCTGTCCTGGAACTAGCTCTTGTAGACCAGGCTGGCCTCGAACTCACAAAGATCTGCCTGCCTCTGCCTCCTGAGTGCTGGGATTAAAGGCAAGCGCCACCACCGCCCGGCTATTTGTTATTTTTAAATAAAAGACATTTAATTTGTGGGTAGAAAGAGATAGGTGAGCTAGGGATAGAGGCAGAGATAGAGAGGTGCAGCGGGGGTGGGCATGATCTTGTTAAGGTCAGACGACATTGCTTTAGAAGATTGTTCTCTCCTTCTGTGGGCTCCAGGAATCAAACTCAGGCCAGCAGTTTTGTGAGGCAAGCACCTGGCAAGCCGCCTCTCTAGTCCTTTTGTTACTGCTGTTATTGAGACAAAGCCTCATATATTCCAGGCCGGTCTTAACGCCTCATCTTCTTCGCTTCTACCTTCCAAGTGCTGGGATGTCATACAGTCCATAATGCCCGGCTCTGAAACATTTCTGCCCCTATGATTTTCCATCCAAAGTGTCAGTCCTTGGATATAGAACCTGTGCGTCAGGACTGACTTACACCCTGGTCACTTATTGCCCACAGTCACCCACCTGTGGCAAGGATCCACTTCATTTTCCTGATGCTAAAAGCAAAGCTGACGAAAGCACAACCTGAGGCGATGGGGTTTATCCACGCGACGGGGTTTATCCATGCGTTGGACCTCCATGACCTATAGAAACAAAGAGCAGGGACAGCCGGGTGACTGACAGCATGATCTCACTTAATCATCACCAGACAACAGCAACAACAAACTTCACAGATTAGGCACATTCTACAGAGACACTAGACTCAAAATAGCTTGTTCCTGACTCCAGGGCTGTCTGATCGCAGAGCTGGCCTCTCCGGGGAAGGAGGGTTGCCGAGAGGGTGCTACCCAGAATAAACTGAAGATAGAGGGAATTCTGAATGAGACAGTTATGCAGTTTATGATTGCTGGGTGGGTGAGTAGTGACAGGGTGGGACATGGGTGTGGACTGTGTAACACGCCATGGGTGCCATGGTTTGTATACCTAGCAGCTCTTCTCGTGTGAGCTCCCTTGTCCTTTTGATAGATCTCTGTCTCTACTCGATGTGTCCCGGCCAACCCTAGTTGATCATAGACTGTATTTAATGGAATCTACATTGTCATCTATAAAAAGACCCATTGCTGGTTTGTTAACCTAATAAAATTCTGACTTGCTAACGATCACATTCCACTTGTAGAAACGTGGAATTGTGTCTCTTCCGGGCGACGAGTCACGTGTAGGACAAGCATGTTAAAAGCTGTGGAATAGCTGTGTGTGGCCCTGTCACAGGTCTTCCCTTTCCTCCCAGCCCAGCCCTGCTCCCAAGATCTCTGCGACCAGATGTGGTCAAGTGGAAATGGAAAGGACCTGAAAGTGTCTGAAGTCAACATCAGACCTTTCTGGGATCTCAAGGTGTGGGCTGCAGGTTCCAATCCTTCCTCCCCCTTCAGCCAAGAAGTGGAGGACGAGACTAGGACCTCCCCACACTGTAACGAAAGGGAGAGTTGCCCAGAGAAGAGCTGTGAACTAAAAAGCTCCTTGAGTAGTGACAGAAAATACATCTAGTTGTTTCTGATCATGTGAACATGTACATGATAGGAACAGGGCGTGCCAGGGATCAAATGCAGATCAGCAAGCTGACAGGTATAGTTTCTAAACGTAGGGCACTCTCCCCCTTCCCCCATCCTAATCTCTCTCTTCCTCACAACTGCTTCCCACACTCTCTTCCACCATCTTGTCTCTAGGGACAAGATGGAAGGGGCATAATAAAGCCACGCAGTACAGAAAGAAGGCTTCCAGTGGTTGCACCAATGTGGTGCAAAGGCGCATCTCCTCGCCCTCTCTCTAAAACTCACACACCCATTCCCTCGCTCACTTGCTCATTCGTCCACCCTTTTGCACACTCATGAATGCCACTCATTCATTCAACTCAGGCATTGATTACCTGGTCTCCTAGTTACTCACTTTTCTGGCTCACACACTCATTCCTAAGCAGGCTCTGCCTCTCATTCCTGCTCTGGGCTATTACTGTGCCATCTGAACGGCTCTTTCAAGCAGGCCCTGAAGCTTTCAAAGCTGCTGCCTTCACTCTCTCCCCAGCTAGTGTGGGAGTCTGAAAAATGTCAGCAGAGGCTGTGGCAGTGGTGGCACACGCCTTTGATCTCAGCATTGGGGAGGCAGAGGCAGGTGGATCTCTGCGAGTTCAAGGCCAGCCTGATCAACAGAGCAAGTTCCAGGACAGTCAGAGTTATTACACAGAGAAACCTTGTCTTGGAAAAAAAAGGTCAGCAGAGAAGAACACACAGGGAGATTGCATAATTGTTCAAACCCAAAACAAAAGTACAAGGGAACAGGTGCACTGAGCTCATAGTCAAACCTCATAAAGGATGTGGTCAACGAGATGAAAACATAAAGAAAAAAGGTAAAGGCTTAAAGGAAAAAAAAGGCGTGGGGCGTGGGGGGGGAAGCGGGAAAGTAGGACTGAAAGACAGCTCAGCAGTTAAGAGCATTCGTTGGCTGCTCTTCTAGAGGACTGGAGTTCAATTCCCAGCATCCACATGGCAGCTCACAACTGTCTGTAACTCCAGTTCCTGCAGAGTCCAAACACCCTCTTCTGACCTCCATGGACACCGGGCATGTTTGCAGTGCACAGACATACATGTTGGCAAAACATTCATACAGACCATTATTTTTTAATTTAAAAAAAAAATGAAATTTAAAGGCTGGAACAAGTGTTGAGATGTGCAGAGACATTCTGAGCTAACTCCCTGTAACTGTACAGGGGTACATCCATGAAGCCCACCCCAAAGGGAAGAGGGGGACAGAGAGAAACAGGGAGGCAAAAAAGAGACACAAAATGAGAAGAGGAATTAGTTGGGCATGGTGGCACATTCCTCTTAATTCTGGCTCTTGGGAGGTGAGGCAGAAGTGTCAAGAATTTGAGCACTGCCTTGGTGACATAGCAGAAAATGATGGGTTGGGGTGAGGCGCTGGCCTGCGTACCCTAACAGTTATTTCTATGTCTCATGTAATGCCCAAACTAGCCTTTCAGATTGACTGTAGATTTGATAGAGAGGGAAACCAAGGCTTGGAAGGAGAACCATTTACCTAGAGTCATAGCAGACGGTAGGTGCCTGAGCATAGCCTAGGTCTGAGGGCCTGCAGATCTTGATTGTGCCTGGCTTGGGAAGGGTAGGGGCTGTGGAAGCATTCAGTGTGACAGGGGGCCATCTCTGGCATCTGGTCCAGCTGGAGCATCCAGGAGCTATCAGGGATCAGGGAAGGGACCCGTAGGTGGGTCCAGGCGGCTCCCGGGGTAGGTGAGAACCCAGAAGGGAACCCGAAGAGTCTTCTTCAGCAAGGATCCAAAAGGTCCAAGGGTGGGTCTGAGGTTCAGATTCGCAGATCAAGGGCATTGGGACAGCTTTATCTCAGTCACAGCACTAAGGATGGAGCCAATGATTTGGGAAGTGGTTGGATGAGGGCTTCTTGGAGATAAACATGTCAGTGTCTAAGTATGTCAGCTGGGATATCCAACTTGGAGGGACGTTGGCTTGGGGGCTGCTGAGGTAAGGGTTCGACAAATGCCAGCCCTGTCCAATGCCTGCCTTAAAAGATTGGTAACTGAATATTAATGACCTGGGGCCCAACAGTTGTAATTAGCACCCCAGGTGTCAGTCAGAAACCAACAAACCAGCCAAATCCCTGTGGCTCCACCCAGCCTATCCAGCAACGGGGGTGATTAACCATTAACCCCCACCCCTCCCCACAGAGCCTCCACCCTCTGCAGAGGCTAGGCCAGGACGCCAGGCTGAGTCTCCCAGAGGACAGTTTGAAACAGAGGAAGGCAGAGAAGGGACCTGGGAGGAGGCAGGGAGAGGGCGGGGACGGGGGCTGGGGCTCAGCCCAGGGGCTTGGGTGGCATCCTGGGCAGGGCAGGACAGGGGGCTGAGCCGTGGGTAGGGGAGAATGCGACTCTCTAAAACCCTTGTCGACATGGATATGGCCGACTACAGTGCCGCTCTGGACCCAGCCTACACCACCCTGGAGTTTGAAAATGTGCAGGTGTTGACCATGGCCAACGGTAGGTGGGGGCAGTTGTGCCCAGGTATGAAGTGAATCTTTGGCACTGGACTTTGGGATGGGAGGAGAAATACAGAAAATTATAGGTTGGTCCTATAGGCTCGTACAGATGTTGCCAGGTGAAGCAAGTGGACCCACGTACTGTGGCCAGAGGCATTCTGGGTGAGGGAGGCCTGCAGAGGTAGATTTCCGACAGAAACATTTCCCAGATCTTCCTTATTTAGGCCCTGGGATCTCAGGCTGCCTTCCTCACCACGTTACAACAGGCCATGATGGTGAGCTTCCTCAGGGTGACCGCAGAAATCCCACCCAACATGGTCCATCTTCAGGCCCCTGGGCCTATGAGCAAGCAACAAAAGCCCCGTCCTGTTCCTAGAGATGGTGACAGGAGGCATAGCTATATTTCAGAGAAATTGGAGTTCAGGGGCGGCAGAGGGAGTGGAATTCTCAGGCTTCGTAGCTAGGAAGCCAGCACAGCAGTGTGGTTCACATACACGGCCCTAGGTGTCCATGTTAGTGTATGAGTAGCATGGCAAACGCAAGAACACAGCAGCGAGTCTGTTCCCCCTTTAAGTTTGTGTCCTGGCTTCATCTGTACGTGTCTGTTGAATGGTCTGTGATTGTATCTCCGGGGCATCCGTTTTTCCTGCTTGTGTATCTGTGTGTATGTACAGTGTCTGTGAATGCGGGTCACGGGCCTGTAACATGTTTGTGGATGTGGACTGGTGGACACTCTGTGCTTCCTGCCTGGTGGCCCTGGGTGGCACATCGCATACGTGCATTGTGCACAGAGCAGCCCCTGTGCTGCTGGGCAGCGCTCTCTGATGTACCCAGTTGTGTCGCTCCATCGCATGGGGTTTTGTTTGTTTTATTTTATTTTGAGATAGGGTCTTTACGTAGCTCTGGTTGTTCTGAAACTCACTACATAGACCAGGCTGGCCTCAAAATCATAGAGATCCCACACCTCTGCCCCTGCCTCACCAATACTGGGATTAAAGGGTGCGCCACCATACCGGACTTGGTTTTCTTTTCGTTTTGCTTTGTTGTTTTTATGCAGAGTATATGTTCCTGAGCTGGCCTGAAACTTAGACCATATTCCCTGACTGGCCTGGAACTTGTTGTCCTATACTCCAGCCTCCCAAAATAGCATGGTTTTGTTGTGAGGTCTTAATTATTGCTGTGTACCAGACGTTGGGAGTCACAGCAGCAGCGTGTGGGTTTGTCTCTGAGCCGATTCTGTTGTTGCTGTGTGTGTCACTCCGGTTCAAACATCTGCTCCAGTATCACTGAGACTGTGTCTGGAGGGGGTGATGGCTTTCCTTTGCCAGGGAATGAGAAAGCCGACTTCCTGGCTGGGGGTAGGGTGGAAGGGGGGCTGGTAAGCTCCTGGATAGGAGGGGACCAGCTTCTAGACTAGCCCTGGAGAGAAGGCACTTGGCTGGGGCTGGCCTGCTACCACCTTCCACCCATGACTCTAACTGTATAGCAGATGTCATACTATAAGGCTTAGGCCTGGAAAGCTCTCAATCTGCCCGGAAAGAAGAGGCATCGTGTGGGCTCTGTCCATGGTCAGTCCCCCAACTGCCTCCCCTAGTACCTCCTCCTTTGTTTCTTGTGCAGTATAAAAATGTGTTCCTTTACCCTAGCCCCGTTGACAGAAAGCTTTCAGGAGGCTGGATGCTTCAGAGGAGGTGTTCAGGGAAAAGACACTGAAGTACTGAATAAGTTGCTTCTGCCCTGAGATAGAATCATGTGACCCCCTCAGGGACAGTACATACTGTCACACTCCTGGCCACCACACAGGCCCTTCAGTCTGCACCTGCAGTCAAGCCCTTAAGTGTCCTGAGGGACACATCAGTCACCCCCAGCTCTGGAAAAACTCTTCCTACCCGGCCTCAGTTTCCTTATCTGTAAAATGGAGATGGGTCGCACATAGTATAAAATATACAAGAGTTTTTCTTGGTGTTTGGTCCTGGCCCCAACAAGTTTGGTCTCTAGGACTCTGTATACGATGGAAGGGTCTGAATGCCGAAGTTCACAGAGGTCTGGGAGTTGGGGTTATAAGAGGTTGTCTTCCAAAGTCAATGGGCTTCATCCCGAGCAAATGGTTAGAAGGTTCTAAGGATAACTGCTCCCACCTTCCATCCTCAATTCAGAAACAGCAGAAGGGTCCTCACAGATACCCGGGCATGGGCAGCATGGCCGAACACAGCACACCACCCCATAAAACCAGCCCCTCTGCCTGGCAGCAGTGTAAACGACACTGGGCAAGTCCCTTTCCTCTCTGAGCCTCAGTCTTCTTAACTGGGCAATGGAAATAGCCTGCTGACCTCAGGGGAGATGATCCGGCTAATTATGCCTAACCCAGGCTGCCCAGCAAGAGGACACCTTGCCAGCCTCTGCCCGAGTTGCGGGCTCAGCTCTCCCCGGGGGTCGAGGGAGGAGAGGCTGTGGGAGAAAGGGCACCAATGAAGCTTAACAATTACCCCTGCCTTGGGAATAATTCACCAGCTGCAGGGGGCTCCACTCTGGACATTCAGGAGTCCTAGGAAGGGTTCAGCCAGGAGACAGCAGCAATGAGAAAGAGCTGCAAGATGCCTGCTGGGAGCATTCTCTTCTGCAGAGAAGCACTTAGTTCTAAAACCTACTGAATGCCAAGCACTTCCGGCAGACGTACTGAACCTATAAACAGCTTGGGGAGATGACTCTGCTCCATATGACAAGTGGGGGAGGCAATGACAAGAAATAACCCAGTGCTACAAGACCAAAAGGGATCTGATCCTGTGCTGCGAGGCTTCAGAGTCTGCTTTGGCACCCCACAGCCCTCTCCCATTCGCAACAGGCCATTCCCTTAGGACTCCAAGGTTATATGCAGTGTCCATGGAAAGGCCCCCTCCTGTGTGTGTGTGAGTGTGTGTGTGTGTGTGTGAGTGTGTGAGTGTGTGCCTGTACTTTTGCTTTGGGAGAATTATTATAGAGTTTATCATCTCCTAAGAGTGATTTTTATTTTTTCGGGACAATGTCTCAAGTAGCCCAGACTAAACTCGAACTTACTATGTTACCGAGGCTGGCCTTGAACTCTTGATCCTCCTGTTTTTACAACTCCAGTGAAGAAATTTCCTAAAGAATTGATCTGTTGGGGCTGGAGAGATGGCTCAGTGGTTAAGAGCACTTACTGCTCTTCCAGAGGACCTGGGTTCATTTCCCAGCACCCACATGGCAGTTCACAACTGTCTGAAGATCCAGTTGCAGGGGATCTGACACCTTCACACCAAAGCACATAAAATAAAGTTAAATAAATCATAAAAATAAGAAAATTTAAAAAAAAGAATTGATCTGTGGTGGAAGATTTGCCTTCAGGAAATCTGCTGACTTTTTTTTTTTTCTCTTTAATCTAAAACCAACCAGACCAGTTAAACTGATTCCTTTTATATTGGGGAAACTGAGGCTAGGAAAAGGAGCTGGTCCAAGAGCAGAAGTTAGCTAGGGGTAGTACTGGTACAAATGCCCAGGATTCTTGGCACACAAATTGAAACCACCTTTGCCAGAGGTCTTGAGTACCCTCCTCACACTCTTACGGGGAGATAGCTTCTAATCTGTGGTAAAGATGGCTTCACACCCACCCAGACCCTTGTCAGCACCCAGCCAGAGGCAAAGGAAAGAATGCTCCCCAGGTATATCTTTCCCCTCCTTGGAAGGGTTCAAAGAGTCTGAGGCTAAACTCAGGTTCCCCTGTTCTGTTTCTCCTGATGAGGAAGAGGCTGGGGGAGTCACTGTCCCTTCTGAAGCTCCCAACCAGGAGTCTGTAAGCAGGAGGCTACATGGTGGTCAAGTTTCACTCCTTCCTGATTCGCTCTGTGGAGAAGCGAGTCCTTGCAGGTATCCAGGAGACCAGCAGTACAGGTGGTTCTGGTTTACAGACTGGAAACTGAGACCCCCAAAAACCAACTGACTCTGAGAGTAGAAAGATGAAGCCGGCGTAACCCCCAGCTCTTGAGAGGCCACTTTAAGTCTCTCCCCCCAATATCTGTCCCTCTTGGGTTCTCACTCACTCTCTGTTGGTGCAGACACATCCCCATCTGAAGGCGCCAACCTCAACTCATCCAATAGTTTGGGCGTCAGCGCCCTGTGTGCCATCTGTGGAGACCGGGCCACAGGCAAACACTACGGAGCCTCGAGCTGTGACGGCTGCAAGGGATTCTTCAGGAGAAGTGTGAGGAAGAATCACATGTACTCCTGCAGGTGAGCAGCCGGCTTAGGCCTCGACTTGCTCAGCTGGGATATGGGTATGTTGGGATTCATGACCTCCAGGGTCCCTCTTGAGGCACCTGCCCTTCCAGACCTTCAAAGACGGCCTGTTTCAGCATCTGTGGATCTGGGTGGGAGCAGCAACTTTAGCAATTGCCTATCAAACATAGAGAAGATAGGACCGGCCCTCCAACCTGCTGTTTTTCCTAGGTTCCAACAAGGCATTGGCCCTAAGTCTTTCCACTTATCCCAGGGGTTCCCCCAAGATTCTGAAAACTCCCTCTTTCAAAGGCATCTCTTATTTTGGATAGCAACAGTAAAATACTAGCAGTGGTTGCCTGAGCATCCATTGTCCCTTGCCAAGCCTGTAATATCTCATTGTCACCTGTCAATGCCCTTCTGAGGTGGTCACAATTATTATCTTCATTTTGTCGATGAGGAAGCTATGCCTTGGATAGCTAAGAAATTTAGCTGAGGTCATTCAACTTGAATGAGTGGTGGAGTCCGTGTTGAAACCCATCTCTCCCCCATACCTTTGCCTTTCCCTTTTGTGAGCCAACTATTGACTGGAAGCCATAGCCAGCAGCCTGCTGTGGGCTATGCACTCTCATAGGATGTGGTGAAAATATCTATGCCTCTGGTATCCAAGGGACTAAAGTTTCCAGCTCAACCCTGCTGGGTGATCCAAACCACCTGTCACCTCTCTGGAGTTCAGTTTCCTACACTGAGTGGGACAAACTGGACATTCAGACAGTCCATAGACCCCTCTAGCTTCTGATGGGTTAACGTTAGAACTCATGGGGTGCAGAGATGGAGCGAGGAGGGAGCTGGGTCAGGGTCAGAAGCAACTGGGGTCCTCATTCTGCCCTAAGAGGGGAGCCTGCCTCTTCTCCATCTCAACATCCAACGTCCTCTCCAGGTTTAGTCGGCAGTGCGTAGTGGACAAAGACAAGAGGAACCAGTGCCGCTACTGCAGACTCAAGAAGTGCTTCCGGGCTGGCATGAAGAAGGAAGGTGAGCCTCCACACTCCCTACACCCTGCCCCACCTGCACCCCGGCTCCAACCAACCCCGCATTTACAGCTCCAGCCTACTTTATGGCTCTGCGACAGGCCCTGGGATGACTGGCTAATGGCTGAGAGGAGGGAGGGCCTGGAGATCTGGCCACAGGGAGTGGCTGGGCTTGGTCTTGAGAAAGATTCAGAGATAAAGCTCCCACTCACTCACTTCAGCTCCCAGCAACTGCCACTGAGTCTTCCTGTGCCACCATGAGGCGGCTAAGATGGTTGCTTTTTCTAATGGATACCGCGAGCATTAGGAAAAGCATAGAACACCACATGGCAAACACCCAAGCGCTGACTACCAAGACTCATAAACATGACCAGAGGACCCTATTCTGGGCATCCTGTCCAAAGACAAGCACCTCAATTCCCTTTGTTCTCATTCCTAGATGTCAGGTAATCTCTAGATTTTCCCCTTCCAAACAGTGGGATGAGGTCCCACACCCAGCCAACTCCTGCCATCAGACAGGAACTGGCTCTTCCTCCAATGACACTTCCTCTTTCTTTCCTGTGACAGTTCTGGGAGGCTGGAATGAACACTGTCCCCCTTTCACGGCAGAGGGAACTGAGGACCACAGCAGTTAGTCACCTTGCTGAAGCCCCCACGGCAGTTACTGGAAGAGCAGAGGTCCTAACCCCAGCCTCATGCTGTTCGGACAGCTCAGTGCTGCCTACACGGTGCCCCACACTGTGCCCCACGCTGTGCCCTATGCTGTTCCTCACACTGTGCCTACACGATGCCCCATACTGTGCCCCACACTGTGCCCCACGCTGTGCCCTATGCTGTTCCCCACACTGTGCCTACACGGTGCCCCACGCTGTGCCCCACGCTGTGCCCCACGCTGTGCCCTATGCTGTTCCTCACACTGTGCCTACATGGTGCTCCATGCTGTGCCCTACACTGTGCCCCACGCTGTGCCCTATGCTGTTCCCCACACTGTGCCTA
>JAQHUG010000077.1:865565-909862 GCA_028555095.1 Dicrostonyx torquatus | reverse complement strand
ACACTATGCCCTATGCTGTTCCGCACTGTGCCCCACACTATGCCCCACGTGGTGCCTGCCAGGCCTCATTTGCACATTGTTTTCAGTGGCCAGTGCTGTAGCATGGTAGTAGAGCCAATGCCTGGTAAACATGCAGGGCCCTAAGCCAGCCCCAGCCTACAGAAAAGAGAGAGAGAGGAAAAAAATAGGAAAAAAGAACTATTTTCCTCTTAAGCTCACAAATAAAAAAAATCTTTAAACTTTTTTTCTAAATAACTTGAGTTCATTTTCAAATCCCTTCCCTTATCCCTTCTTTTCCCAGCTGACATTTACTTCCAGCCCACACCGTATTCTTCTGGCCAGACCCTCAGTCTAACCCTCTGGGGAAACACACACACACTCACGCACACTCACGCATGCACGCACACATCCCCAGGTTCAGCCCACACTGTATTCTTCTGGCCAGACCCTCAGTCTAGCCCTCTGGGAAAATACACATACACACACACACACACACACACACACACACACATATGCACACACACTCACACACGCATGCACGCACACATCCCCGGATCCAGCCCACACCATATTCTTCTGGCCAGACCCTCAGTCTAGCCCTCTGGGGAAACACACGCACACTCACACTCACACACACACGCACGCACACATCCCGGAATCCAGCCCACACCATATTCTTCAGGCCAGACCCTCAGTCTAGCCCTCTGGGAAAACACACGCATGCACGCACACTCACGCACACACACACACATCCTGGGATCCAGCCCACACTGGACTGAGCAAGACGGGAGGCGGGCTAAGCATGACAGCCTCCCTTCCCAGCCTCTGCTCTCCCATTCCGAGATTTTTCTGCCTGTCCCTCAGAAGGGTCCTTGCAGGTCCTCAGTGCAAATTCAGGAGTTTTGTTGGAAAATTAGAGCCCAAGATCCTACTATGCACACTGTATGCTGGCAGACCTCTGCTTCTCTGACATGGGGCGGGGGGCTTTTAGGGTCCCATGGGCATGTTGCTCCCTGGCTCACTTCATCTTCTCATTGAGGACTGCTTTGTGGAAGGACCTATGGTGCATGTGTGAATGTTGGAGACCACATGAACGACTAAGGACCTCATGTTCTTCATTTCTGATAACTGGCGATTCTGTGTTCCCAGGCACAAGTGCCCATAGGGCATTGTGTCTGAGAATGCTTCTCTCCTAGAGAATGGTCGGTGCGTGGGAGAAAGGCAGGCAGTCCAAGGGGGTAGGGGGCTAGCTAGTAAGTCTGCATGCGGTCATGTGTCACGTATCTTTTGTTAAATAGTTTCTGGGGGGAAACTGAGGGAGGCTTCCAGCCCCTCTGGGCTCTACTTGTCCCAGGCATCCACATAGCTGAGTGATCCTAGATCCCAACTCCTGGGAAAAGAGGAGTCCCACCCCATCCAGTCTTAGCTCACTCAGCCTTGAATTGAACTGTTTGCTTCTTGGGTTGGGAAAAAACTAACCCTTCTGTCAGGAGGACAGGAGAGCCACTGAGCCACTAACAGAGAGTGTTGCAGTCAGTAAATGCTCCTGTTGAGTGCCTGCATGTGTGTTTGTGTGTATGTGCATGTGTATGCATGTATGTGTGTGTATGCATGTGTGTGTGCGTGTGTATGCATTTGTGTGTGTGCGTGTGTATGCATGTGTGTGTATGCATGTGTGTGTATGCATGTGTGTGTATGTATACACATTATGGAGGGATTGTGAGGTACAAGTTAAACCAGGAGAGCAAAGCATTCTGGGCCACCATGGGCAAGCTCTAGGAAGGCTATTGCTCATCTGCCTAAGCCTTAACCGTCTCAGAATCCTTCCTCAGCTTGATGGAAAGATCCCAAAGCCACTGACCGGGTGTCTACAGCCATGTGTTCACTTATTTTCCTGTCAACTTCTGCACACGGACTTAGGGACTGACACCCTAAAGTTCTCGAGGACCAGAAAGTGAGCTGGAAACAGGGCTTCCAGAGCAGCTAGGGATAGTAAAGGAAGAGCTACCTGATTCTCAGGTGGGGAAACTGAGGCAAGAGAGGTGATACGATGAGCTGGGGTAGGGCGAGGATTAGGACCAAAGACTGTGAGAATGAAGCCTTTGCGCTCCCTGGGTTGAAATTGGGGAAGATCCATTTAGGGTGGCACGTTCTGTTCTTGGTGACTGAAACCTCCTGGCATAGCAGAGAAGAGCTTCAGGTCTCACAGGCCCGGGAGTCCTACCTGGGCAGAGGTTATGCCACAGAGCCCACAAGGGGCTTCCCTGGAGGGCAAAGACTGCAAGTAGGGGAGTCTGGGGGGTGTTCGTGAACAAGCAAACAGTTGGTAGAAAATTCTGTCCTGTGACTAAAGTTACGGAGAGGGACGCCTGCCCAACCTTGGCTCTCGGTCCCAGTACAAAAGGGCCCAGCCTTTGACAGCAGAAAGCCAGGCCAAGAAGTACAGGAGAGCATGGCCCACCCTGTAGGATCTTCCTCATGAGCCCAGCTCAGCCTCCAGGGCCGACCCAGGGTTCTCTAGGAAGACAGGCTCAAGTCCTCTCCACCCCATCCTGTCGGTTAATATTCAATGGAAGTTACATTAGGTCCCCGACCCTGCTAATACTGCGCAAACATTAGGAAAACATCATTCCGTGACTGAGCTCGCTTGGGTGCTGATAAGGCCAGGCCAACCTTGAGGAGCTCTCTGTACAGCTGCTGACAGCAGTCTTTCATTCCGCCCGCCTCCCCACAGCGCCCAGTGGGGGCAGGCGACAGCGCAGGCTGGGTTGCCAGGGAGGGTGTGGCAGGCTGGTACAATCAGTATAGTGGGGGGACTTGTCCACCTCAGGGTCTCTGTCCTACGCTGCCTGCCTTCTGTTTCTGGATTTTTTTGCAGCAAGGTCTTGCTTGTTTTTTCATTTTCTTTTTTATATCCGTTACTATTATTATTATTATTGTGTGTATGTGTCAGGGGGGTGTGCACTTGAGCATGTAAGTGCATTTGCACTCGAAGGCACACTCAGAAGGCAGAAGAGGGCATTAGATCTTCTGATGCTGAACTTACAGGTGGTTGTGAGCTACATGGTGTGTGTGCTGGGAACCAAACTTCCATCTTCTATAAGGGGGTACATTCTCGCATCAGCTAAGCCTTCTTTCCAGACCCCTACGTCGGTACTCTAAGCCGGCATATCCTCCTGCCTCAGCTTCCCAAATGCTGGGATTGTAGGCATGAACCACTATTCCTGACTCTAGATTTCAGCATTCTGAAATCAAGAAGTTGAAGAGTGAAATGTGAGTGTCCCTTGAAGTCATATGTCATCTTATCCAGTGACATCTTCACTCCAAAAATAATTACCGCGTACCCACTATGTGTTGGGGTGTGCTAAAGGGGCCAGGGTGACAGTGAGCAAGAGGAAGGAAGGTCTGGCTTTTGGAGCTTTGGAGCTAGATAACAAAGAACTCAGCAACTCATGCTACAATAGATAGGGAAATTGAAACAGGAAAAGAGGGCAGAGTTTGGGGCACAACACTGTGTCAGAGGAGGCTGAAAAGGCACCTGAGGTGACTTTTGTTGTTGTTGTTTGTTTTTGTTTCTTGTGGCCTGTGTGACTATCTAGACATAGGGAAGGGCAGGTGTCGGGACAGATCGAGTGACGGATGGGGGGGCATCCAAAGGAGCTGGGATGAGATGGTGAGACAGCCATTCTGAGCAGAATGTGATACGAGACCTGGGTGTGTTCACAGGGATCCCTGAGAGCAAATCAACCCCAAAATGGAAAGCCAGGTGCTTCGGTTCTCAGCACCTCTAGGAGGGCCTGGTCCAGCCCAAGGGAGAGTGGTGATGCCTTCAGAAACAGAGTCTTCGTGTGACAACCATCACACAGAAGGTTCCTGAGCGCCAGAGTGGGAGTGTCTGCGTACAGGGCAGACTCTGCCTGCCAGTTCCTAAGATGGAAGACAGGCAGGGAGCAGGCTGAGGGGAAAGAGATTCTGAGAGATGGGGAAGCAGAGGCCCCGGGGAAGGTGTTCCCACTGTCCAGAGAGAAGGCTCTGCAGCCTCATCCCCACTCCTTCCACAGCGAGGCCCCTCAGACTCGCACTGAGAGGATATCTGACACCTTAGGCCTGTACTGAGTTGACTGGAGTGGATGGTGGGCTGGAGGACTAAGAGACAAGGCCTTCAGTCCTTGACTTCTGAAGAGTTCCTGGTGTGGGGAGGAAAGAGATTGCTTTTCCCCCTCGTTCTTCCAGGTTAGTCTAGAGAGCAGGATTCCTCCCAGCACACAGTCCACTAGGGCAGCCAGGCCTTCAGGTCCCAACCCAGAACTTCTGTCTGGCACTCAGGAATCTCAGGGTCATCTCTGTGTCACCAGGAGGAAAGGGTTGATCATTTGGAAGGGAAGGGGCCAAACGGCTCGCAAACAGGGGTCGTGGATCCGGGATGGTGGCAGATTCTCACCGCACAGACTGTGGCCTTCCTCCTCTGAGTTTTCGCTAACCGCCCCTCACGATAACCTGTCATTCCTTCACCCTTCAGTATACAGGGCAGGGGGAAGCTTTGGTGCCTGGGGAGCTTTGCAAACAGAGTTAGAAAATCTCACACGTGACAGGCAAAAATGACTCATTGGGACATCAGACTCCGAGCCTGACAATAACCTGATTGGACCATTCCTGGGAAACACGTGGTAGAAGGAAAGAGCCAACTCCTACGATTTGTCCTTCGACTTCCACACATGCACCATGGCACATGTATGCTCACATATGCGTGTGCACACTCACACACAGTATATGTCCACCTGCAGCACTCTGGCAGTCCCAGTCCAGGCTGAAGCCTTTCCTTCCATATCTCCCAACTCCTTACCGGTTGTGGGCCATCCCCCTCCCTCAGGGCTCCTTCTTACCTCTCTCTGCCCTTCTCATAGCTGTCCAAAATGAGCGGGACCGAATCAGCACGCGGAGGTCAAGCTACGAAGACAGCAGCCTGCCTTCCATTAATGCGCTCCTGCAGGCAGAGGTCCTGTCTCAGCAGGTACCAGGGGACCCTCTCACCTACTTGGGCTCCCTTTCAGGGGGAGCTCACTTCTTCCATCTCAGCCTCCTCCCACCAGACCCTGGAGCCTCACATGAAAGGGCCACAGATACGACAGGAGGAAAACCAAACCCAATGCCACATATAACTTTTGTGATAGAGCCCGAACCTAGGTCTGGCATCTGGGGGGCACTGTCTAGTTCATCACAGTGGCCGTGTTGACAGGCCACACAAACTTCTCTCCTTTCGGGCTCAAGAGCAGTCCTACCAAAAAGCAGTAGCAATTGCAACAAGGTGGCAAGTGAGCTCAGTCACCCTCTGGCTGCATGACCTCAGACAAGTCACAGCGCCTCTCTGGGCCAAGGTGACTTTATATATGAGATAAAGGTGACACCCTGTTACACCCAAGGGAGGAGCTAGATGAGATGGGAGCAGGGCAGGCAGCGGGTAGCCGTCCAAATGGAGTGTTCCCTGCTTCTGAGTCCTCCCTGTCCCTCTGCTCAGAGCTGCTGACTGAGCCGGCAGTCCAGGCAGTCCAGCTGCCACCAGACAGAGGACTTCCTAGGGAAGTTCAGGGAAATCCCGCTTCCCCCAGCATTCTCTTGTCTCCCACAGATCACGTCTCCCATCTCTGGGATCAATGGCGACATTCGGGCAAAGAAGATCGCCAACATTACGGACGTGTGCGAGTCCATGAAAGAACAGCTGCTGGTTCTGGTCGAGTGGGCCAAGTACATCCCAGCCTTCTGTGAGCTCCTTCTGGATGACCAGGTAAGGGCACATGTGCTGGGAGCAGAGATGGACACTGACCACCACGGTCCAACTGACCTACCCAAGACACAGCCTTGGGCTGATTTGATTTTACTCAATGAAATGCATATCACTCATGTGCTCCCAGAACTGTTTAAGTCACTCTACAAATATTGACTCAGTCTCCCTAAGGACTATGAAATGGGAATGTTTCCCATCTTCCAGGTGAGGAAACCAGGGCACAAAGAGGTTAAGTAAATTACTCAAAAGGTGACACAGCCAATAACCTGCATTACTGGGATTAGAACCAGCCAGGGATGCTCCAAAGTCCAGACTCTTACCCACCTCATCATTCAGCATTCTTGGAGGTGTTGACAGGAACCTAAAACCAGGAACCAGGAAATTTGACTTAAGCTCTGGTTTTAAGACCAGTTCCCTGAGTGATTCGGGGCGAATTACTTCACTCCAAGGCCCAGAGTTCTTATCGACTAGATGGAAGCTATCTCTGCAGAGTGTTGTCAGAACTGGGGCCATTCTTGTTTGAAAAGTCCAGGCTGGTGCAACAGCACCTCAGCTGGACCTCCCCGGCCCACCCTAGTGTTGTGTCTCTTGCTTCCCCCCGAGATGGTTTGTCAGCATTTGGTATTCCAAGGCACCTTCTCTGGACTCCTGAAATGGGGCCATGGAGAGGCAGTACGGGGTAGCAGTGCATCTTTGGATGGGTAAGTTTCTGAAATGTTTCAACCAACGGCTCCAAATACACACACTCCTTGGCCTCCACAGACATCTTCCCTGCCTGGGCCAGGAGGAGGAACCAGTCGCCTTCCCAACACTGAAAGCCCCAGTTCTTTGCCCACAGCATTGATACTACAGCATCTGTGTCTTGTTGGTATTTGTTTTGGGGATTGGTTTTTGGTTTGAGACAAGGTCTCACTATGTAGCCCAGGCTGGCCTGGAACTCACTCTGTACATCAGGCAGAGAACCGCCTGCCTCTGTCTCCCAAGTGTTGGGATTAAAGATGTGCACTGCCACGCCTGGATGCATACAGTCTTAATGCTTCAGAGAAGTTACACAGGCCCACAGCTGTTCCTCTCTGCAGAAGCCAGGAACTGCTCTGCCTCTTTAAACACCTATAAGAAAGCCATGGGGCAGCTGGGTGGTGGTGGTGCATGCATTTAATCTTAGCATTTAGGAGGCAGAGGCAGGCAGATCTCTGTGAGTAGCCTGGTCTACAGAACGAGTTCCAGGACAGGTTCCAAAGCTACACGGAGAAATCCTGTCTCAAATACATAAACAAACAAAAAAGAAAGGAAGGAAGGAAGGAAGGAAGGAAAGCCATAGGGCACTCTAGGTCAAGAGCACTGGCCTGGCTGCCTCCCTAGCCTCCTGCTGGGTCTGGACCCTAGATACATCCCTCCTTTGGAGAACTGACAGTCAAGGATCATGTCCAAGCTGGCCCTGACTTCTCCCACTCCTCCTCGTACTTCAGCCCCTGTCCCTCTGCTGGAGAGCCTGGATTAATGTTTAATCCCCTCTGTTCCTTCCCAGGAACTTAGCAGGACAACAAGATACCCCCAAGCTGAGCAATTGTTAACCTCTATTTCCCACCCAAACCTCCCTGGCTGGGGCTCAGAGCATTCTCTGAGGGCAGTGATGGGTGGCCAGTAACACGGGCCAATCATTAATGCCCCCTTGCCTGCCCACACCCCACAGCTGTCATGTCTGAGGGTTGGACCTGGGAGCCTCTGCATGGTACATAAGGAGACCATATTGCCTGCTATGGCCGAGACCACCTGTGAGATTTGGGGACACAGCCTTCTAAGGGACCCGCATTTCCATTGTTCCAGGGACCATCATCTTGTTACACCTGGGTAGCAAATTCCTGGATCTAGAAGGCCAAGTCTGACAGGATAAGGGACTAAGGCATAGAAAGAGAATGAGTGACTTAAAGCCCAGAGCACATTGGCCACTGTGCTGGGATTTGACTCAGTCCTCTGTTCTGCGGTCTGAGAGCCACAGAGCTAATGGCTGAGAGTGCCGCAGTGCCTCCTGGGTAGAGTATGCTCAGTGATTAACATCGTCTGTATCCCTTCCTATTGTTCACAGAAAATAGTGTCTCACCTCCAAATTTTCCCATTCCTTCCCACGTTGGGTTTCTCTCCTAGGTTCCAGGCATGGTGAAGTGGAAAGAGGTCATAACAGGTGGGCTCAGGAGGAACCGAACTGGGAGGAAGTCAGGGTGCCGGCTCAGACATCACCCCATCTATTCTTTCCTTCACTTGTTTCAGTGCAGTCTCTCCAGGCTGCTCAGCGAGTTCTCTCTTTAAAGAGGCTTACCATGTGTTCCCATCACCACGGCCTCTCTTGTCTCACTGCTCTGTGCTCCCTTCCCTTCTCCCTCCCTCTCTCCTCCCACTTTTCTCCCCCTTCGCTTGCACATGGCAGCACCATCCTCTTCATTCCCTGGCCCACTTTACCAATCCCTTTCCTCTCACTCTCTCAGCCTGACGGTTCTGTGAGCTCAGAGACCGCAATGTCCCCACACTGTCTGAAAGAGTGTCTAGGAGGGATGATGAGACGGTTCAACAGGCGAAGGCTCTTGCTGTCAAGGCTGATTCCCAGGACCACAGGGTAGAAGGAGAGAATCATTGTTCTCTGCCCTACACACACACACACACACACACACACACACACACACACACACACATACATCAATACATTTTTTTAAAAGAATGACACATTGTGGGCATCTAACATTTGACAACTAAATGAAAGAGCACAGAGCAGCACCTGACCCTCGCAGCATGGCTTGCTACCTGTAGCCTCCCACTGAGCACACAGATCCCCAGGGACACCAGCCTGCTGTCATGCTCTGATCTTTACACACGCACTGAGAACAATGGCTCTAAAGCATGGACGATAGCCCGTGAGACACTCAGACTTGACTTTGAGCTTCAGTCTTCACAGACTGCCACGAAAAGACAGGGCTTGATGATGCCCTGTACTTGGTGAGAGCACATTCTAAGAACAGACACTTATGTGGAAGCTCACATAGATTCTCTGAGAATCCCAGAATCTTACAGCATCTGCAGTACAAGCTCCGTGGAGATCTATAGCACCAGTGACTTCCCAAACTCAGTGGAGCTTTGGAACCAACAGGGAAGCCCGTGGCCTGCGTATTACAGGTCCAGTTCCTACATACAGAACCAGAGTCACTAGTAGTTAAGCCCAAGACTATGACTTTCCCTAAGGTGTGTTAACAGTTCCCTACAGCTAGGCACGCTGGTAGGGGCCCACAGTTTTAAAACATCTGGGACAAGTTGACACTCTTGAGAATCGGATCTGAGGCATGCACACCAGGTATGGCCTATGCCCTGATGAGGCTGGGGCATGGCTCCTTGCCCAGAGATGGAGACACATCAGTTCAAGAGCAGAGTGAACAGGAGGTGCTCTGGTTTGGAGAGCAGAGGCTTCCACCTTCCTGGCCTCTGTAGAATGCTTCTTATACTCCACGCTTCATCAGTCGTGGGAGGAAGGCAGAGGTTTTGTGGTGTGTGTTTCGGAGCTCAGACAAGAAAAGGCAGAGGGGACACAGAGCTGCCTTGCCAAGGCCTCTGACCTGACTATGAGCAGCCTTCCTGGCATGCAGCTGCTAGATTTCACCCCGTCTCTCTTCCAGGTGGCCCTGCTCAGAGCCCATGCGGGTGAGCACCTGCTGCTTGGAACCACCAAGAGATCCATGGTGTTCAAGGACGTGCTGCTCCTAGGTGAGGAGGCTGCTGGTCCCAGACAGAGCTGGAGGGGTGGAACCCAGCTAGGTACACCCCGGAAGGAAGAGTATCTTCACATACACCGACCAGGCAGGCCAGTCAAAAACACCCCCAAACTGGATACACTGTTGCAAGACAGTAATCCCAGCTACTTAGGAAGCTGAGGCAGGAAGTTTACAAGGTCAAGATATGCCTGGGTGGGCTACATGGAGGGCTCAGGTCAGCCTAAGAAGCATAACATGACCCTATCTTCAACTAAAATAAAAAAATAATTAAAAAAAAATCTAGCAACTATCAGTTGAGATCAATAGAGACGGCACTAGCAAGACCTTGGACTGGCTTGGTTGGGAACAGCACCTGTTACCACAATTTGCAATCTGAGTTCGAGCCTAGGGATCCAAGTGGTGGAAAGAGAAAACCAACTCCTGAGATTGTGCACTGGACTTCCACGTGTGCCCCATAGCACACAGACTGCTCCCCCAGAATAAATAAATAAACAAACTCTTTCAGAGGAGGGCCTTGGGCTTTCCACAGGGCAGGGTATCCTGCCCCATCTAAAGGAAGCAGGGAGAGGGTGATGGGGTAGTGGGGGAGCGGGAGGGCCTAGGACAAGGGGAGTAAATGTAAATTTTTCTTTTAACAATAAAAACAAACTCTTTCAATACAACGACCCCAAGATAGTTGCTAGATATTCCCATTTTATAGATGAAGGAACTGAGGCGCAAACAAGTCAAATATTCAACTAACTATAACCAGCCACAAGTGACAGAACCATTCAGATGGTGTGACCCAATTCCGGAGTCTATCCCTTAACCTTGATGCTTTAGTGACTCCCAAGTGGACCTTGGCTTTCCTTCATCTTGAGTCATGTGGGTAAAAGGAGTTTGGGGGAACACAAAAGGCCTCTGAAAAAGCTAACTTCCTAGCTCACCCAGGACTTCAGGCATTCACCTTCCTCCACTGGCCTCGGGTTTCTGATTTGTAAAATGGGCATGGTGAACCCAGTAACTCCTCCCAAGAGCACCAGACACAAAAATCACAGCCAGGGGTGACAGGGGTAAACCAAGGTGACAGTCCCATCTTCCCCCCTCCACTCATCCAGGCAATGACTACATTGTCCCTCGGCACTGCCCAGAGCTAGCAGAGATGAGTCGTGTGTCCATTCGCATCCTCGATGAGCTGGTCCTGCCCTTCCAGGAGCTGCAGATCGATGACAATGAGTACGCCTGCCTCAAGGCCATCATCTTCTTCGACCCAGGTACCATCCACATCTCCTAACCTTTGCATCCCTGATGGACTCACAACCTCTTGCCTTACCATGGCAACCAGAAGAAGTCATTCATCAATCCCATTGAGTAGATGAGGCAGACCAGAGTTCCCAGGGAGGAAGGGCTTTGCAGGGCACAGATTGCAAAGGTCTGGGTTTTACTTTTCCCATCTTCCTTCATCATCCCGAGCATCCTTTCTCCCACCCTCCATTACTGCTGCCCTCCTGTCTCTGTTGATCAGCGCTGCCGCTTCCAGCAATACGCTTTACTCCCGTCCTTCAGTGACAGGCAGCATCTTCTACCCTTCACTTGTTGGAATGAGGATACCGAAACCCCTCCCCCTTCCCTTCAATCTCTCTCTGTCCTCTCCCTGCTGACTATGTTGACTCTTATGCCTGAGTTTGCAGAGTATGTCTGTAGTCAAATCTTTGTACAAAGTCTGCTTTTGTTTCTCATTATCTGAGGCTTGCTGTGTTCCCTCTTACTTGCTGGAGTGCAGGACCACCGGGCGCTAGGCGCTGTCCTTGGTGCTGGTCCCTGATTTCACAGAGATGGCCTCTAGCAATCAAAAGCAGCCAAGAGGAAAATGACTGCCATTTATTGAGGCCTCGCAGGTGTGCAGTCTTAAACATTCATGCAGAGTACATACAGCACGATTCCTGTGAGGTAGGAACCATCCTCACCCCATTTCCAAACAGGGAGAAGGAGGAAATGTAGAGAGGGCAGGTCACACAACTAAGAACCTGCAGAGCACGAATTTGTACTTTGGGCTATTAATTTAGACATGTCTCTCCAACTCATGGTCTTGCTTTCTCCTTGCATCTCCCATTTCCCAGAGGGCAAGGGTCTAGTTCCAGTACTGTGGTGCAAAACTCCGGGCTGAGAAGGTGGTCATTCCTCAGTGACAGATGCGATATTACTGGCCCCAAGGCAGAGTCAGCAGCTTGGTTGAAGGCAGGGGGACCTAGTCCAGGCTGATATAGAATAGGTATTCCATGAAAGATGATTTATTGAATTTTTAAAAAGTGCAAAGTGTGGGATATCTTTCTGCCAGAGGAACTGAAGCCTCAGCGGAGTCCCCAGGAGACAGACAACAGCAGGCTGGGGAGGGGAAACTGTCTTGATGTGGCCAATGCAGGTCTGGATGGTGGAACCTCATCTGTGGGCCAGAAATCCCAAGTTCACATCATGATTCTGCCAGGAAATAGTTGCATGAACTGGCTAAGTCTTCCTTATTTCCCCTTGCCTGAGACAAAGAGAGATGAGGGCTCTCAATAGAATAGCATTAGCCTCGTGTGTGCAAGACTCTCGGTTTGATCCATAGCACAGTGTAAGAAAACTATAAAGAGAAGTGAGACTGTAACATGAAGTATCAGGCTTTGTATCTTTTTCTGCCTGGATCTAGGAAACCACTATTTGTTCTAGAGGAAGCTAGCTGTTGAGGACCCCAAACTCTTGTCCCAGCACTAGTTAAGACTCCCTGGTTCATGGGGCTGGAAAGATAGTTCAGCAATTAAGAGGACTGGCTGTTCTTCCAGAGGTTCAATTCCCAGCACCCACATGGCAGCTCACAACTGTCTATAACTCCAGTTCCAGTGGATCAGACATCCTTGCACAGATATGCACATAGGCAAAACACCAATGCACATAAAATAAAACAAATAAATCATTAATAATAAATTAATTAATAAAAAAGACTCTCTGTGTTCCAAGGTCAGTAAGTCGCTCAATTGGAGCCTAGAGGTTAGGGGATTTGGTGCTTCCTGACCGCCTCTCCCATTGCAGATGCCAAGGGACTGAGTGATCCAGGCAAGATCAAGCGGCTGCGGTCGCAGGTCCAAGTGAGCCTGGAGGACTACATCAATGACCGCCAGTATGACTCTCGGGGCCGCTTCGGCGAGCTGCTGCTGCTGCTGCCAACCCTGCAGAGCATCACCTGGCAGATGATCGAACAGATCCAGTTCATCAAGCTCTTTGGCATGGCCAAGATCGACAACCTGCTGCAGGAGATGCTGCTTGGAGGTCTGGAGCTTGGGGCAGGGCGGGGTGTCCTCTCTTTGTAGAGCTGTAGTGCTGGCTCTTGGGAGACAGGCTTCTCGTGTACCTGAGCTGACCTCTAGACTCCAGTGCTTCCTCAGCGGGAGCCTTGGGGCAATCTGCTTGTGTGTAGGACCTTGGTTTGTCATCAGACAAGAAAACAGAGATAAGGACAGAGGTCCATTTGTTCAGACACTGAGGGTCGAGCATGAGTCAGTCAATCACTCTTGAAAGGAGGGGAGAATGTCATGGACATTAACCAAATTAAAAACGGGTTATATGAGGACCTTTAGGTGAGTCAACTAAGAGACGTCTCCCTGAAGTGGTATCTAAGACTTTTGAGTAAAAATTACTAGATTTTAAAATCTTGAAAAGTATTTCAAGCAGAAGTCATTTGTTCCAGGCTCTGAGCTAAGATTCGTGTATGAGATGGAGGAGATGAAGGTGGAAATTAATTAGAAACCAAGTGATAAACAGGGCTTGATGGGCCATGGTCAAAAAATTTCAGTTTTAGGCCAGGCAGTGGTGGTTCACGCCTTCCTTTAATCCCAGCACTAAGAAGGCAAAGAGAAAGGCAGGCAGATCTCTGAATTCTGAGCTGAAGGCCAGCCTGGTCTACAGAGTTCCAGGAGAGCCAGGGATACATAGAGAAACCCTGTCTTGAAAAGAAAAATGAGTTTTATATAGGAGCAAACCTGCGTAATTCCAGCAACAGACTTTGGAAGGAAGAATGAGAGAAAAGAAGGAAGGAAGGAAAAAAGAGGGAGGAAGGAAGTGAGGAAGGTGGGGAAGGAAGAAGAAAGAAAGGGAGGGAAAGAAGCTAGGAAGAAAAATGGAGAGGGGAGCCGGGCAGTGGTGGCGCACGCCTTTAATCCCAGCACTCGGGAGGCAGAGGCAGGCGGATCTCTGTAAGTTTGAGACCAGCCTGGTCTACAGAGCTAGTTCCAGGACAGGCTCCAAAGCTACATAGAAACCCTATCTCGAAAACCCCCAAAAAATGGAGAGGGGAATTGTGTTTTATTCTCTCTACAACTCTTGGAAAGAGACTGAAAATTAAACTAAAATTTTAAGCGAGCCAGTCTGATTTAGGGGTCAATAGTGAATTACAGGGGGCAGTGGAAGCGTCCAGAAATGTTACTCTCTTCTACCATCTGAGACAATGGTGTCTTAAAATGTGGGAGTAGAGCAGGCAGAGAAGGAGAGACTCTCTGGATGCCCCAGATGCTGAAGCAGGGAGTGACAGAAGAGAAAAAGTAAAAGGTCAAGTCTTGCTTTGAGTGGCGGAAACAATGATGGAATAATTTACTGGCAAGGAAGGTGGGGGAGGACTATTGAATCTGGGTCTCGGGTGGTGAGCAGATGACCCAGAAGATCCATTCGGGCTTGACAAGGGAGGTGTGTTGGATATTCACACAGGACGAGCCTCGACTGTGAATTGAGGGCCCAGCAATAGAGGAAAGGCAGCCTTGGGCTTTCTAGCATCAGAAGTCAGAAGATGTGTCACAGAAGACTTTAGAAAAGACCTGTCAGGGGCATGGGAGAAAGGCAAGGAAATTATAGAGTCCAAAAAAAGGTGTGCTTTCAGGAGGACAGGGCTACCGTGGTGTTAAATGAGGAGAGGAGAGAGGAAGGGGGGAAGGTACAATAAAGGAAGAAAAGGGAGGGGAGGGGTGTGGAGAAGGAATGAAGAAATCAGTGAAGGAGTAGGAGAGAGGAGAGTGAAAGCTTGCGGTGTCTCGGTGCTTGCTTCGAGCAGCATCAGAGGGTTTGGGGGATGGAAACCAGATGTGGAGGGCATCACAGAGGAGGCGACGGGCGAATGAGAGAGTAATGAAGCAGAGACAGGGCAGGCAAGCCTTGGATGATGCTCCCCACGCAGCGTAGCTGAGCCAGAGCTGAGGTTGGCTGCAAGAGGGTAACTCTAACCATAGACCACGATCACCTCTTAGGGGAAAAGTGGGGCATCAGTTCTAGCCCCTCAACAGATAGGGCTGCGGTGGGTGACAGAGTCAGCATGAGAAGTCAAACTGGAGGCTTGAGAAGTAATGCAGTGGCACAGCCACCCCCAGATGGAAGCCAAGGCTCTCTGCCCCAACACTGTTGCTATTTGGAGAGGCGTGGTTCTTCTGAGCGGAGATGTTCTGCATGTTGTTTAGCTGCACACCTGGCCTCTGTCCGTGAGATATGAGTAGAATCTCTCTAGGAATCACAATAAAAAAATATCTCGCCGGGCGGTGGTGGCGCACGCCTTTAATCCCAGCACTCGGGAGGCAGAGGCAGGCAGATCTCTGTGAGTTTGAGACCAGCCTGGTCTACAAGAGCTAGTTCCAGGACAGGCTCCAAAGCTACAGAGAAACCCTGTCTCGAAAAACCAAAAACAAAAAAAACCTCCAGAAACTGTCAAGAGGACAAAATCACCCCACCTGAGGACCACTGTCAGGCAGGAACTCATTGCATTCTCAGCGACCCTGTGAGCTGGCAACTGTGGTGACTCAGGTGTCACTGCCGCCTGGATCAGGAGTTGTGGTCTGTTTGCCGGACACATTTGGGTGAGATGATACCTCTGGATACTGTTGTTATCTCACCTGTAGTATGGGTGATAATGGTGTCCGTTCTCTAGGACTAACAGGAGGATGAAATTGTGTAAAGAATTGAAAGTGCCATAAGCCCATGCCCAGGACAAGATAGGTGCTCACTGAGCATTTTACTATGAAACCAAAGAGCTTACTCATTGTATTTAAACTCAGAAGTACTGGTTTCTTTCAAGCCACGAAGCCCACAGACACACCTGGTGATTTTCACATTACACTAACCCAGGAATAAGCACCCAAGAGATACTGTTGGTCCTGATGAATAGGCTGACCGCTGCCCTGGGGAAATGGTGCCAGAAGGCTGTGGTCCTTTTCCAAGACTGCCTGTCCTGACTGATGCCCTTGTTTCTGTCTGTAGGATCTGCCAGTGATGCACCCCACGCCCACCACCCCCTGCACCCTCACCTGATGCAGGAACACATGGGCACCAATGTCATAGTTGCCAACACGATGCCCTCTCACCTCAGCAATGGACAGATGTGTGAGTGGCCCCGACCAAGGGGGCAGGCAGGTGGGCAGCCTGGGGTCTACCCTGCAAGGGGTAAGGAGGGGGATCTAAGAAAGAAGGCAGGAGAAGATTGCGGCTAGAAGGTGGAACCAAGAATATAGTTCTCTGTGTTTCAGAGCAAGGAATGGGGGTGGGGATAAGGGTGTTGCTGGTTAAAGCTATTTATTCAGTGAGGCTATTCATTCAGCAAGGTGATGGACAATGTCTACCAAATGAGGCAATCCACTAGGTGAGGGGATCGCTGAGCACATTTGTTGGCTGAGATTTCCATTAGATGAAATCGTGCACTAGGTGAAAGTGTTCGTTGAAATAGGGCTGGCCTGATGGATGAGGCCATCCTCTGGGCAGTTGAAAGAGACTGGCAATTACATAGGACTGCCCACTAGGCTAATGAGGGGAAATCGTAAATGGGATGAGGTGGCCACGGGGATGAAAGGGATTCCATTGAGTTTGGTCTTGGGAAAGTTGTCTACAAAATGAAAGTAGCCACGCAGGTAAGAGTCACTCACCCAAACTGCAATGGGAACGAAGCCTTTTCATTTGTGTCCCTCTTCTCCCCAATACTGAAGAAATGCCAGTTTCAACCCAGTTATCCCAGGGCCTCAATTTCTGCTCTTTCTTCCGAGTCAGAATATTTTTATCACACTTCGTATTGCCCTTGGGAACAGTCACACCTGGGCCCTGGTCTGGGAAAAGCAGCCTGAGTCTCCATATCAAATGGTGAACAGATGGATGGGAGGACTTCATAGAACGTAGATTTTAGGGTCTGGGACTCCTAGAAGTTTGAGCTGTAACAACCTTAGGGATTGGATCCATCATCTTATTTTATATAATATCTCAGCAGGTGGGAGGGCTTTCCCAGGGCTCTTTAGTTATTCCCACAAAGGCTGGAATCTTGAGTGACTTCTATTTCTTTCTCCCTTTAGCCACCCCTGAGACTCCACAGCCATCACCACCAAGTGGCTCGGGATCTGAACCCTACAAGCTTCTGCCAGGAGCCATTGCCACCATTGTCAAACCTCCCTCTGCCATCCCCCAGCCAACTATCACCAAGCAAGAAGTCATCTAGCAAGCCGCTGGGGGTCGGGGGTTCTGCTGGCTCACACCCTCAGAGAGCACCTGGGTGTAACCTAAGTTACACAGCAAGAAAGATGTGACAAGAGGGACCATTCCCAGAGCAACCATGGAAAGGGTGCAGGGCCCAAAAACATGGGCTGAGTGTCACATGCATTGCCACCCCTGACCCCACACCCCAGAGGGCAGGGCTTTGCCTTGAGGAGCCCCTGGCTGGGAAGATTTTTGCTGCCTGGACCACTTTTCCCAAGTTGAAGCCACTGTCTTCATCTTCATCCGTATCTTCCCTCAGCTTCTTCTCCCTGGAGGATGACTGTCTGCAGATGCTGCAGGACCTTACTGAAACACAACTCCCTTTTACTCCCTCTGCTGGGGCCTCTTCCTTCCTGGTGCTGGTCAGGGGGTCTGGATGCAAAGCTCCTGAGGCTGAGTCAGCTTGCAGTGTGGTACTCCTCTCTCTTCTGCTGTACCAACCTCAGGCGACCCTCTATCCCATCCTCCATTGTTACCTTCCTCGGCCATCCTGTCTTCTCCAAAGCCACCTCTCCGGAGGCTGAGGAAGATGTGGCAACCATTTCCCCGTTCATTCTGAGAACCTTTTGTAAGCACTGACCTGGGTGAGGCAGAGAGTAGGAGTCACCACCCCTCTCCCCACCTCTGCCAACACCAGCATGATTCTTCCCTCCCGTACTAGGCTATACCTTTGGAGCAATGAGCCCTATGGCTTCCTATAGCAGAGAGTCATCCAAGGGGGACAATTGCAACAGAAAGTAGAGAGAGGTTGGGAGCCATAGAGAAAGCATCTAGAGAGAGGCAAGCTCTGCCTGTCTTTGACCGGAAAGATTGGGCTTCTGGCTAGCACAGCAGGTGACAGACCAGTTTCTGGGAACCTGAAGGCCCAGAGATAAGAAACATAGTGTGGGAGGGAAACAATGAAGAAATCTGTCTCCATAGAGTTGAGATGGGACACACCACACACTGGGAACTATGAAACCTTGAATGCTAGACTGAAGTCGGAAACAGCTGCGGTGTGGTGCTGTCAGAAGCTGAAAACATCCTGCAGAGGTAGGACTGTTGAGAGGGAGCAAGGAGGCCAGACTAGAGCCTGGGGCTGAGACAAAGGAATGGATCAGGACTGTCCCCAGGGCCTGTCAAGTTCTCTCATACTCCCAGAAGATGTCATAGGCATTGGCATCCACTATCTCATAGAATCTTCAGAAGATGAAAGTAAAGGACCTTAACTGCCTCATAGGAAGCTCTTGTCTCCCCTGTAATGGAACTCAGAGATTTCACCATCCTTTACCGGTATCAACACCAGAGGCTTGCTCTTTCCAGAACTTGTCAGCTAGAGGGTATTCCAAAGTCCCACTGGAAGTCAAGAATCCTGTTTGCTGAGAAGTAGTCGAGCGGATTCATGACTCCTGTCCTTTACTCTCCCCAAGTGTGGGTGAGGAGCAGCAAGGGTGTGGTTCCTGGAAGAGGGACTGGTTTAGTCTGGGTATCCAGGGCTGAGATAGTCTGGGTGAGGGGCAGAAGAGGGATAAGAAAGCCTGGGTCAGGTTTGCTTGAGGAGCTGCATGCAAGCGGCATCCTGGAACTGCTAGTCCCCAGCAGTCAGCACTTAGCCCCTGCCTGACTCTGGATGGCTTTGAGGAACCCCTACAAAGTGCCACTGACCAATGGGACTAAAAAGAATGTGTTCCAAGGCTGGAGGTGTGATAAGTAGGAAGAAAGAGCCATGAGACTGACTACCACGTTCTATCAGGGCCGATGCTTCTGAGTGGGTGGAGCTAAAACCCCAGTGTCCAGAAATCCCAGCTTCAGTGATAGGGTCCTCCATAAAATGGAGGAGTACTGGGGCCACCTGCTTAAAGAAAAAGAACACCACAGTCTGGGATGGTCAGGATGGGTTGTTCTTACTCCCTTAGGCCATGGCTTGGGTCTCAGGACAGACTGGTCCATTCTCAGAGCCCTCAAGCCTTCCTTGGCCATCCTCACTCCAGTGTCCCCAGAGGTTCCAGGCAGATGGCTCAGACTGCTCTGATGGACAGCTGGCCTCCTCCTGGACATTGTCCTTCCCACTCTTTGCCCCTCCGTCCCCAGTGATATTCACAAGAGGAGTAGGAAATGTTGGCCTTCAGTGGTAGCTGTCTTCTGGGGCAGGGGTCAGCCATTGCCCCCATCCATCCTTTCTGAAGGAGAAATCCATTCCACATTAATAACTATTACAATACGGGAAGCATGAAATAAAGAAAAGTTCACCCTTCTGATTATAAGCTGAGGACACTATGTTGGAGTTTTTTTCTTCTGAGTTTTGGTCCTACTATCATACGATGGACTAAGTACAAACTGGTGGTAGACAAGGGTGGGTGTAAGCTTTTCCTTCTTAGGCCACCCTCCTTTCTTCAGGGAACTCTCAGAAACTTCCAGCATTCAGGAGGCTTTCCTGAAGTGGACACAAGAGAAGGGAGGATTGGACGCAGATGTCCTCGCGTTCTTGTGACTACCACGCCATTCACCTTGGCCGTTCTCTGTGGCCTACCCTGGTAATAGGAATCGTGAACTTCATACCCAGCATTCATAAAGTAGCCCCCCCATCAGACTAGTTTGCACATGCAAGCATCACTGGGATCCCACACCGATCCCCAAATCCCAACATTACTGCTCAAGGGATCAAAAAAAAAACCCTCAAAATCTCAAAATAAGTTCTTACTCTTGTGTTTTAGCGTAAGTTTATCCAAAAATAAATAAATAAATGGCACATATGTTTTCTAAGCCCTTGTATTGGTGTCTTTTTCCCCTTGGTGTCAGAATAGGAAGAGTCTGGGACATTCACACTGGATAAGATTGTCTCCTTTTCAGTCTTCCTGCCAAGGGATTAAACTTTATGGATAATCTCCCATCATATAGATGGCAAAACTGAGGCTCAGGGAGGTGATTTTCTTTGAAAAGCAGAGGGAGAAATCCTATCCCACCCCGTGTGTTGTGTGTGTGTGTGTGTGTGTGTGTGTGCGTGTGCATGTGTGCGTGTGCACATGGGTATGCATGTGCACGTGTGTGTGTGAACATGCACGTGTGTGCTTTTGCATTAGCATATGGAAGGATGCACATGTATATGTGTATATGTGCTGATGCCCAGGGAGGGCAGAGAATGATTTCATGTGTTTTTTGTGTGTTGTTTCAAGGGCATCCTCCATCTTGTTTCTGGAGACAAGATCTCTCACTGTCGTGGAGTCCATTGATTAGGCTAGGCTAGTGGCCAGCGAACCCTGGCAAAGGATCTGTTTGTCTTCATCACTGGGATTGAAAGCTTTTCTAGGGCCTAGGGAGATGGCTCATGGATGAAGAGCACTAGCTGCTCTCCCAGAGGACCAGGGTTCAATTCCCGGCACCCACACGGTGGCTCACAACCGTCTATAGCTCCAGTTCCAGGAAATTCAACTCCCACTTCTGACGTCCAAAGGCACCAAACACAAATGTGGTGCACAGATACACATACAGGGAAAAACACTCGTGCACATTAAACAAACATTTTTAAAGTGTGTGACTCCACACCTAGCCTTGATACGTGGGTTCTGGGGATCGAACTCGGTTCCTTGTGCTTACAAGACAAGCTTACTCTACCAATGGGTCTGCTTTCCCAGCCCCAGCCCTGGCTCCTTGGCTCAGGGTAGCAGGTGTATGGGGAGAGTGAAAGTGAGTCTCCCGTCTTCCCTCCTAAACAGGGAAGGGATGAGAGAGAGGACGTGCAAAGATCTGGAAGAATAGTCAGAGGCTCCAAGAAGGAGCTCTTCTAGGGGCCACCAGAATAACCAAGTGGTGTGTGTGGGACCATCTCCAGCCAGGCCTCTAGTCATCTTGGTCCTTTCCCCTTAGGTAGATTGGCCTGATGTCCAGCCCCTGCTGATCACATCCTCCCGTTCACGAGGGCTGAGCCTGAGCCAGAGCCAGCATATGGAAGCTGGGTACCCACTTCTCTTCCCAACTCTTCCTGATATCTTGTTAGTGACCTAAAACTGGCCACAGTTGGTCATCTCACCATCACATCTGACCACTGGCACTTCAGGGCTCTTCCCCCAGGGTATGCAGGGATGGGGGACCTTCCGATGCCCAGCTACAGTGGCATTTGTAGCCCTTTGCAGTCAGTGCCGTGTAGGGCAGATTGCAGGGCAGACCGCTCCTCTTCCGCAAACCCCAGCTGTAAACCAGGGGCACTGACCGGACGGAGGTTACCCTCACACAGTTTCTGGGGAAAGACTAACCATTCACTTTCCATCTTCAAGAGCACCCACTAACTGCCCTTCCTGGGTCCTGGGGTCACTTCCAGCTTCCTGTCCCTCCCCTGAGCCCTGAACACCAGGAAATGTTTGGATGATGTTGCAACAAGCTCTGTCTCCACGCCTGCCAACATGGCTGTGGGGGTGGGGACCAGAGAAGAACATTTCGGCCCTAAACTGTGCTTAATAAATCCATATCAAAACCATAAACCTTAGACTGCCATAAATTCCCCGACCTTGGTTCCTCCACCTCACCTGCCCTTTGCCCTCTGGGCTCAGTGCAGGCAGCCAGAGCCTCGAGTTTGGCTCCCATTTTAACTTCAAAACAATATCAGGAAGGTGGCAAACAGTAGTACCCTCATTCTGAGAAAAGTGAAGAAACTACGGGCTGACTGAGACCTGGGGTTTCTGGGGGTGCTCTTCCTGCCAGCCCTTCTTGAAAGGTTCTTTTCCAACACACGGACCAGAAGCTTCTTACCCTAGCATCCCCAGCAGGGCCTCAGTGCTCACAGTAGGACCAGAAACACAAAGTGTGCTGAGTGACTGGCAGCTTAAGAAGCCAAAGAAAGTCTCAGGGAGCACGAATGACCTGTCATCCCAAATTGACAAGATTGCCACCTTCCTCCGTTGCAGAGCCCAGATCACCTTTGATTGACACTTCTCTCATCTGTGTATCGGTCCAAGCTGAGTCTAAGAGACCAAGGTCCCGGAATCCCTTGCAATTGTTTGATGATGGAGTAGGGTCATGATGTCAAGTGCAATGTTCCTGGAATGCTTCCTCTTTGCGCCTACCTTGCTGGGCATAATGAAATTCCACCACTCTCTGGGGCAGCTACTGTTCTGTCATATAAGTGAGGGAATAGGCTCAGGAGAAGAAAGGGACTTGCCAAAGGCCCTTAACTGGTGACAGCTGATCAGGTGCCCATTGTCTGACTCCAGAGGCCACCATGAGGACACTGGGGAGCCACTGATGACTCAGTCCTTGTGCAGTGGGCACAGTGGAAAGAATCCTGGAAAGTGACAAAGGTCAACGGGCAAAGACCCAGGATGAGGCGTTCTGGGATTACAGAGAAGTAGCGCCATGAGGCGCCTCCCTCCCAGAACTCATCTTGCTCACGTGTAGAGGAAAAAGCAACACGTAGCTCGCTCACTGTTGAAGACCAAGGAGGGGCAGCGAACTGGGAAGAAGGGAGAGACTGCTGGTGCCAGGGAAAGGGAGTGGCACGCGTGTTGAAGGAAAGCTACTCAGAGGCTAAAGCCGGGCAGACGAAAAGTCCACTTGAGGTGGAGTTGAAGCCGGAGAAGCCAATGACGGCCTACTGACAGGAGGAGGGTGGCATTCCCCATCTGGGTCTCAGTCACAGCACAGGCCACGTGGACCCTCACCGTCCTTGAACCTTTTCTTCAGTTCATAAACAGTCTCTTTAAACTCAAAATAGCCACTGACACAAACAGGAAGTGACTCCAAAACTAAAACGGAAAGGAAATTAACTTTACGCCGTAGACAGAAATAACTGGGCAAAGTTCTACTTTCATTTCTTTCCTTTCTGTGTGCTTGTTTGTTTTAATTTTTTAGTTTTTGAGACTCTGTCTCCTGAATAAAGACTGAGAGTCTGAGCTGGTCTCATGCTCCGAGGCAGGAGGATGACTTAAGACTGTGAGTTTTCAGCAAGCCTGGGCAACATGGTAAGACCCGCTCTCAAAAATAAAGAGGGGTGAGTGACTGGCAAGTGTCACAAAGATGTCAAAGGCATCTTCTCACCCAGTGAGAAGCTTTTCCTTGGAATTTTCAGAAGGAAAGACCAGATGGGTGGTGGAGGCACACGCTTAATCCCAGCTCTTGGACGGCAGAGACAGGCAGATCTCTGTGAGTTTGAGGCCAGCCTGGTCTACACAGTGAATTCCAGGATAGCCAAGACTACACAGAGAAACCCTATCTTAGAAAAAAGGAAACAAACAAACAAACAAGGAAAGACCAGAAAAGGGGCAGACTTTGGGGACCATGTCACCCGATGCCATTCTCATGAATCTGTTAAATCTCCCAGAATCCCCTCATCTTACATCCAAAAGCATGCTCGCTTGTCTGCTCACAGGGGTGGGGCCTCAGATGATGGACAGAGGAGTCCTGGAGAAATGGGAATGAACTAGTGGTTCCAAAGCATGGAGGGTTGTAGCCAGTGTATGTGTTTGAAAGGTCACTGTGGGCCTGGAGAGGTGGCTCAGTGGTTAAGATCACTGCTTGTTCTTCCAGAGGACTCGGTTCAATTTCCAGCACCCACAAAGCAGCTCACAACTGTCTGTAACACCAGTTCCAGGGAACCCAACACCCATGGCAAAACCACCAATGCACATAAAGTAAAATAAATTTTTTACATACTGATTTCAAAAGCTAGATGATGCTGTAACAGTTTAAGAGTGGCATTAAAACTGACATGTAACAGTGAACTCACTCCATTAATGGAAACTGTAAAGAAAATGCATTACTTGCCTATACAATACTGGTCTTCTAAACCTTAACATTTGAGGGGAAAGCCCAATGGGCAGGGTGAAATGGAGGGTGTGCTACTGTAATGGGAAGACTGCGGTACTACGAGGTGTGTCTGCACGAAGGTAACTTCAGAAGAGGGGTGAACAGCCAGAAGGTTGGTTGGACAAGTACTCAGAGGTTGCCCAGATGTGCTGGGCGCTTTGGAGGCTCTTAAAGGTAGGGCTAGACTGCCTGGGCTTTCTGGAGCCTCAGAAATGTCTTGGAGTTTATTTTCAGTGCTGTGGTAAAGTGAGAACTCCAGGTTGTTTGAAGTTTTAAATAAGGCTGTGATTCAACTTGCTTCACATTTTCTTGTCTTTCTGTTTTAAATTATTGTTTTTATTTTTTTGAAGGATCTCACCATGTATCCTAGAACTGGCTGTGTAGGCTAGGCTAGTCTTGAATTCGCAGTGATCCACCTGCATCTGCCATCTGAGTGCTGGGATTAAAGGTGCCACTACCACAAACAACTCTGTTCTTAAAGTGATATTTATTTATGAGAGTATGTGTGCATATGCACATGCGTGTGTGCGTGCATGTGTGTGTGTGTGTTTATATGATTGCACAGGTTTGTGGCATGCCATGTATATGAAAATCAGAGGATAATTTGCTAGAGTCAGTTATTTCCTTCTACCATGTAGGTTCCAGGGCTTGAACTCAGGTCATTAAGTTTACTAGCAAGTGCCTGTACCTGCTGAGCCATCTTGTGGCCCCACCCCACCCCTTTATAGATTGGGCCTTGTATAGCCCTGATTGGTTTTGAATTTTCTATGTAGTCAAAGACGACTTTGAGTTTTTGATCCTCCCGCCTCTATCCCCTGAGTGCTGGAATTGTAGGTATGAATCACCACACCCTGTTTTATTCGGTGCTGGCAACTGAACCCAGGACCTCTAGTATGCTAGGCAAGTGCTCTACCAATTGAGCTGCATTCCCAGGCCCTGCTTCGTGTACTTAAAAGACCTCTTCTGATGTGTCGAGAACAGTGGATCTGACAGACACAGCTTGAAAGCAGTGAGCTTGGGAGCAGTGCAGGTGAGGGACAGGTGCATGGTCTGAGACAGAGGAGCAGGCAGAATTCTAAAACAGGACCCAGGAATCCCACCGCACTACGTCCGCATCTTCTCTCATTCTTCAATCTATCGTTCATTCACCTGCTGCAACATTTTTAAAGTACACTTTATTTGTTGTGTGTTGGGAATGGAGCGCAGAGGACAATTTACAGAAGTTGGTTCTTCTTTAGTTTGTTTGGTTTCTGTTTTGTGAAACAGGATTTCTCTGTGTAGCCCTGGCTCTCCTGGAACGCGTCCTGTAGACCAGGCTGGCCTTGAACTCAGAGATTCACCTGCCTCTGCCTTCCAAGTGCTGGAATTAAAGACACGTGACTCCACCACCCAGCCAAAGTTGGTTCTTTTCTTCTACCATGTGGGTCCCTAGGGATGATCATCAGGCTTGGTGGCGGGTGCCTTTACCAACTGAGCCATCTTTTCTAGCCCTACAGTGAGGACTTTTACCAGACTAACTAAGGCCCTCACCTCATCGGTTAGCCCTTGCGGGAGACAGAGCAATTTCTGGCATATTAAATAAGGAGTGTGGAGGGAAGGTGAAGGGGACTCCGCAGCAAGGAAACGGTGACCTCAGTACGTGCATGCGGAACTGAATTCAGCCAGCAACGTAAGTGAGCTGGTTCTTCTGGTTCTTTCCTTAGAGCCCTCAGTTAGGAAAAGGGGCAGCTGGCTTTAGGACACAGCCATGTCAGGCCTGTGCTTCTGACCTGAGCACACTGCCGGGCAGGGGTGTCTAGTGCACATTCTTTGATCACATTAGAGATTTTCAACAGAGACCAAATACAGGTGGCGGTGAGAGAACATCACATGAGAAGATCACGTGACCCGAGATCATGTGAGAGGAGAGCGATCCAGAGCTTGTTGTGAAGATGAAGAAAAACAAAGCAAGGATGGCACTGACACCCTGGGAGGACACGAGGAAGAATGGAGCAGCCACCGGTCTGAGCTGAGCTTTGACTGTGCTACTGGAGATGTCAATGAGATACCTCCAGAAACACTAAATATCCAGATCCTGGGGGACGTGGGGCTGGAGATGTCAATGAGATACCTCCAGAAGCACTAAATATCCAGATCCTGGGGGACGTGGGGCTGAAGATGGGAAGTTCACTTCGAGTTGGGAAGAGTGGTGTTAGTCTGTTAATCTAGGCACTCAGGAAGCTGAGGCAGGAGAGTCAAGGTTCTGGGGCTGCATAGTGAAAGAAACCTTGTCAGAGAGAAAGAGGGATAGGGAAGGGGTAGGGCAGAGGGAGAGGAGAGAGAACAAATGACCAGTGCATCCAACATAAACCTCAATTGTTCTGTGTTGCAGGGAAGAGGCAGGCAGACTTGGCAGAATCCCCGTGATCCTCTGTAAGATGTTCAAGAAAGGCAAAACCACAGGACAGCTGCAGCTACCAGGAGCTGAAGCTGCTAGGTGGGGGACAGAAGCGCTTAGGAGACCAGGTTTGGAAATGTTCTGGCATCTTGACTGCATGGGAGGCAAGACTTCAAGCATTTTGATGATGGGGGGTGGGGTGGGCGGGAACAGTGACTTGATCTCATTTAAATGGGTGTAGGTAGCAAGGAGGTGAAAGGTGAGGGCTTGTCTTTAACCAGACCGCACAGAGTTGGAATAGGGTCCAACAAAAGCAAACAGGACAAACGTGGATGGTAAAGAGAAAGGTTTCCGGCTCCTTTGCTGTGGGCCTACTGTGTGCTACTCACTGTCTCTGTGGACCTCAGTGAGGCTGTGGGGAGGTTGAAGTCTCATTATGCAGAGGAAGGGAAGTGACTTATCTGGATCCACAGGCAGCATGATGTGGCCTGGTAAGAAAACACAGGTTATTGTGTCTCACATGCCATTCCAAACGACTAAGGGAATGAAAGAATGAATGAATGAATGAATGAATGAATGAATGAATGATGCCAGAATGAGTGATTGTCGGTGTACTCCAGGTGGTGAGGCCTCAAAAGCACACTCAGGCAGAGACTATGAGAACGTGGTATTTTTAGAGAAGTGGGGGCCATAAAACTTGTACCAGTCCCCAACGCCCAGCCCCTCCTCCCAAGCTCCGAGATTGTGCCCGGCCTTGGGAAGGGCTCCCCAGCCTTATCTTGGGACAAGTGAAACTATAAAACTCTTTATGACTTTGAGATCATGTCTGGCAGGAGTGGCGATTGTTGCCATAAACCCGAGCTGGCCCTGCAAGGAGGGCGATGCCCTGGGTTGCAGAGAGTCAGGGGAGAGTTGAGCAATGCCAGGGGAGTGGCTGCTCTGAGCTGAGTGCTTTGGGGCCCGTGAATTAGAGCCCATCACAGACTTAGCCCACACTGCCCCTGGGTGGTACTCAAAATTTTAAAGTTCACCATGCCTCTTTCCACGTTATGATGTCATTGAAATTAGGAAGCATCTTTAAATCACACAACCCACGGTGGCTGTCAGTTAGATCACGTGATGACTGCAGCCTGGGTGGTTCTGGTCAATTTTTTTTCTGTGCTCTTGCTGCTCTTTCTGTTTTATCACAAGTGACATCAGGGCCATTTAAGGTAGAGTCATGAACAACAGCAGTTTCTGGAAACTTTCCATTGATAAGGAGACTGGAGCCTCTGCAGCAGCAGGGGAAGAACATCTGGAGATGCCCACAGAGCAGCCCCCCTAAAGGGATGCACAGTGGAGGTGTGCGCCAGTGTGGACAGCGAGAAGTATGGGGAATGGTGGTTCCAGGAGGCAAAGGGACTCGGAGCAGCTGGATGAGGACTGCAGGGTTTGGGAGTTCCTTATATGGTTTTTTACTTATATTTTCTTCTTTCTTTTCTGTTTTCCCCACACAGAATCTCTGCGTAGCTGAGGCTGGCCATGAATTTCTCATCTTCTGCCCCCAAGAACTGAGATTACAGATGTACCCCACCACATCTGGTTTATGCAGTGCTGGGGATGGCACCCAGAGCCTTATGCTAGGGAAGCATTCCACCAATGAGACACACACTCAGCCTAGTGTTTTTATTTTTCTGAATAAACAAGAGAGCTACACAGATCACTAAGAGTCCTGGTATGGTTGTTCAAGGCTATCATCTCAGCACTTGAAAGGCTGAGGCAGGAGGATATCCAGTTGGAGGCCATCCTAGGCTACTTGGTAAGTTTGAACCAGCATAGGCTTGTTTAATAGTAAGACCTTATATCAAAAAAAAAAAGACAGGAAGGAAGAAAGTATGAAAGGAAGAAAGAAAAAGACAGACAGACAGTCAGACAGACAGACACACCTATAAAATGGCTGGCAGTGTTGCCACATGTGTGCCCAGCATGTGCAAGATTCTGGTTCAAGATCCAGACCACACAGACAAAGGAAACAAGACAAAAACAACAGCAACCCAAAGATCTAAAAATCTCATCTTTAGGGGCTGGAGAGATGGCTCAGAGGTTAAGAGCACTGGCTACACTTCTAAAGGTCCTGAGTTCAATTCCCAGCAACCACATGGTGGCTCACAACCATCTGCACTGAGATCTGGTGCCCTCTTCTGGCCTGCAAGGACATATGCAGGCAGACCACTGTATACTTAATAAAAATAAATAAATCTTTAAAAAAAAATCTCATCTTTAAGAGTATTGGGGGTCATGTGACGATGGAACATCATGACCAGAAACAACTTGAGGAAGAAAGGGTTATTTAGCTTACATACCCCACTCAGAATCTGCTGAGGGAAGCCAAGGCAGGAACCCAAACTGGGCGGGAACTGGAGGCAGGAGCTGATGCAGAAGCCATGGAAAGGGGCTGCTTACTGGCTTGCTCCCCATGGCTTGCTCTCTTTCTTAAACAGCCCAGGACCACCTGTCCAGAAGTGACTCCATCCACAATGGACTGGACTGTCCCACAGTCACTAACTAAGAAAATGCCCTGAGGCCTACCTGTAGTCCAATCTTTTATTTTTTATTTTATTATTATTTTTTTCTGGTAGTTTGAGACAGGGCTCCCTGTGTAACAGTCCTGGCTGTTAGACCAGACTGGCCTTGAACTCACAAAGATCTGCCTACCTCTACCTCCCAAATGCTGTGATTAAAGACATGCACCACCACTGCCTGGCTCTGTAGCCCGATCTTATGGAGGCATCTTCTCAACTGAGGCTCCCTCCTCTCTGATTGACTAGCCAGCACAATGGCTGAACGAGTAAAGGTGCTTGTTATCAGGCCCAGCAACATGAGCTCAACCCCAGAAAGGCCTGCATGGTCGGGGAGAGAATCACCTTTGGCAGGTTATCCTCCGACCTCCATACTGTGCTGTGGCACGCCCTCCTCATAGCCCACCTAATGAAATGAAAAAGAGGACTTTCAGGAGAGAGTGAGGATAGGACAGGCTATGCAGCCCTAACCCAGACTCGAACTGAAAATCCTCTCATCTCCGCATCTTGAGTGCTTAGGTTATAGTTGTGCACAGCCACAGCCTCGCTCCAAACGTTCTCTTAACAAACATAAAATAAAAACTCTAAGTGACAAGAAAGTACTATGTCGCCATTTGGTTGGCGGTGTTTCCTTTCTACGTGGTACACAAACTGCCGGTTGTTCTTACAACCAAGGCCCCTGGACTCAACCCCTTCCATCTCACCCAAGGCAAAGGACCGATGAATGACAGAGCCGAGCCAAGATCTCAGCAAACCCGAAACCCGTGCTTTCTCAGCACCCTGGCCTGACTTGATGCACATTAGCCATCAGGTCATTTGTCACTCAAAGTCTTGTTCCAGCTGGACTACTACCACCTGTGCCGTTTGAGGCACTCTGAGAAGGTGTGAGCTGCCTTGTTCAGGATTCCAGCCGAGGAGGGTTTGTAGGATGGCCAGTGGACCAGCTGCCCTGTCCCACCACCGCTCACGCCAGTCCGGCTAAGCCTGCTCCAAACCAAACTGTCAAGTGGCCTTCATGCCCTTCTCAGGACGCTGGCTTTGTGTGTGCCTGAGAGAGCCCCACCTTTCGTGAGCCGCTCTTGGACTGGCAGATGCGACTGAACTATGCCCTTACTGTCCAGTTGAGGCAAGGGAGGCTCAGGGAGGTTGTCTGACTTCCACAGCGACAGGAAGAGTTCTAGAATCTACGTCTCATTCCCTCAGATTTCTTGGATCTAGATGAGTAAGTAGGGCAGGAAGAACAGGGGATTAGAAAATGAGTAGAAAGAATGGACACGGACTGGAGAGATGGCTCAGAGGTTAAGAGCACTAGCTACTCTTCCAGAGGTCCTGAGTTCAATTCCCAGCAACCACATGGTGGCTCATAGCCATCTATAATGAGATCTGGTGCCCTCTTCTGGCATGCAAGCATACATGGAAGGAATGTTGTATACATAATAAATAAATAAATCTAAAAAAAAATTTTTTTAAAAAAAAAAAAGAATGGACACGCTGGTCTCAGTTTGCTGAGGCTTGTGTTTGTGTGTAATCAAAGGTCTTTGTCTGGGTCTTGCCAAGACCACACGGTTCTGGGAAAGCTGCGCTTAAGGGACAATTGCGGGGGTGGGGGGGATAAACCAGAGCAGGCACAGCTAGCAGCCCCACCATACCCCACTTCTCCCTTACCGAAACCCCTCCAGGGCCTCCTATCAGGCTCGGAGCAAAACTCAAGCTCAGTTGGCATGAGTGTTCATGCCTATAATGGCACAACTTGAAAGCCGGAGGAGGCAGGAAGGTTGTGAGTTGGGGGTCAGCCGTGGCTACAGGGCAAGCCCAAATCTCAAGACAAAGAAGCAAACAAAGAAAAGGACCTCTCAGGCACTTTGGGGCTGGCTCAGTGGGTGGGGGGGGGTTGTAATTGAGCCTGGCATCCTGAGTTCGATCCCCCAGACTGACAGAATGGAAGAAAAACACTTCAAGTAGTCTTTGACCTCCACAAGGGTGCTATGATGTGCTGCCTGCCCTCACATAAATAAGTAAGTAGGCATAGATTTTCTTCTAAAAAAAAAAAAAAAAAAAACAAACTCTGTTTGTGAGTTCAAGGCCAGCCTGGTCTACAGAGTAAGTTTCAGGACAGCCAGGGCTACATAGTACAAACTCTCCCTGTTTCAAAAAAAAAAAAAAATGAAACAAAACAAAATGCCCCTCAGACTCACTAGGGCCCTGAGCCCTCCCCTCCAATAAGCAGATCCGGATCTTTCCCTATATTCCTGCCTCACGTTTAGTCGTCCCTCTGTGGTCTTCCCAGCCCAGACCTCTGGGCTACTTCCTGTGGGTCTACAAGCCCTAGGGCTCCCCATTTCACAGCTCTTTCCTGAGGTCTCTTTTGCCTGACACACACTTTTCCCTGCTCTTAACACAGCCACTTCCTCCTACCCATTTGGGTCTCCGCTCCAGTGTGGTCTCCTGGAGACGCCTTTTGTAAATATAGTTACATACTGGAGCTTCTGCAAGCTCAACAATCTCCGTTGTAATGGTTTAAGTCTACCCTTACTGCAGGCAAGGACCCTAAGCTGTCTAAAGGGAGTGGGCATGGCTGAATGCCAAGCAAACCTCATCTGCAAAAAGGGCAGCTGGCTGGACTTGGCTTGAGATCTTAGCATCTCAGCCCTGTTTTAACTTGTCATCTTGTTTGATTTTCTTCATTGCCCTGAAAACTTCCAAAAGCATCTATATATTTGCTTACTGGTTTATTGTCGTCCTCTCCCCTTCCTTCCTAGGGTGCTGGCTTCGCAAGAGCGGGAACTGGGACAGTCTTATTCGACGTTACTGTGTTAGCTAGTCTCCAAGATGTTCCCTGAAGAGCCCCGGTTCTCTGGTAATCATTCCCCACAGATTGGGCTGCCCTGAACGACCGCTGCAGACTGTGGAAGCCGTAGCTTCTGAAAGCTTCTGAGGCACTGTGTTTTCCATCTTCCTGTCTTGGATCCCCTGCTCTCGGGTATGGGGAAGCCATGATGAAGACACGCAGGGATTCATGGAGGTACATTGAGGCTCATTGCCAATAGGCAGACACAGAAATGAGCTGCATTAAAATCAATGGTCCCGCCCATTAAGCCTGCTTGGTGACCATGGATCCAGTGACACGTCCCTGCACCATCATGGAAGACCCTAATACAGAACCCACTCTCCTAAGCCCTTCCTGAAGTCCAACATCCCCAAACCATGAGCCAACATGGGCTCCTTGCTTTAAACCATGGTAATTAATCTTGAAGCCTCAGTTGCAGAGTATGACATTTATATTAATGTTGACCAAAATATTTGCTTAATTAATATTGGTTAATAAATACATTAGGTGCTCAATAAATATAAAACACACTGAAAAAGCAAATATCTAAAAGATAAGTGTCTGTGTGAATGGTAGAGAAGGTGCAAGCTGGCTCAGTGGCAGAGTGTTTGCCTAGCATACGCAATATCTTGGGTTCAATCCCTCCCTGGTGCTGATAAAAATAAATAAATATTAAATCTACTTTTAGATTTTAAAACTGAATTTATTTGTGTATTTGTATGGGGAGGGTGAGCATGTGTGTGAGTGTGTGCATACTACAGCACACATGTGTATGTTGGAGAACAACTTGCAAGTTCATTTTTCTCCCTCCACCGTGTGGGTCCTGAACTGAGCTCAGGCCAACAGGTTTACGTGACAAGCGTCTTTACCCTCTGAGCCACCTCACCGGCCCAAATGAAATCAGCTGAAGGACACAGTGAGGACCTTTCTAAGTCACTAATGGTTCTTAGTCAAGAGGTCTGGGCAAGAGTTTTTCCCACTCTCAGATCCTTGGCTTCATGGATTCTCAGTTTAGCACACTGCTGAGATTTTCCCGGGTTCTGTTTACCAAGCTGATTTCTACAGTCTTGGAGGTCTGTCATTCCAACATCTTATGACTCATTTATCCACAAAAATCTTCCCTCACCAACTTTTTAAAAAAAAAAAAAAAAAAGATGTGTTTATTCTTAACATGCTGTGGGTGTTTTGCCTGCAGATACCTCCACCAAATGCGTACCCACAGAAGCCAGAATAGGGCGTTGAATCCCCTGGCACCGTTGCTATGGGTAGATGGTTGTGAGCTGCCATGGGGGTACCAGGTCCTTTAGAAGAGCAGCCGGTGCTATTAACTGCTGAAACATCACTCTAGTTCCTCAGCTCTTTCTGTGTGGCACAGTGCTGGCAGAGGGATGGGGGGTTAGGAGCAAGATAACCCCCTTTCTCCTCTTGTGGTAGTGAAAGGATGGGGATCTTGACGGGGTCGAGTACACACACAGGCTGTGTGGCTGGTACTGGAGCGCAGAGGCTGCCATCGTGGGAGTGGGAGACTATAAGCAAAGGGTAGAGAAAGGCCTTCGGGAAGGAGCGGGTAGCGGGGAATCAGGGGTGAGCTACCTTCATCTGATGCCCTTTTGCCCAGTTGGATGTTTACTTTTCACCAAGTACACACGGCAGAGTCGATCAATGGAACAAACAATCATGATTAAATAAACAATTCAGTTAGCGGGTGCTTTTGTAACTCCGAGCATGCTGCCTGCTCTTCCCTGTGACGAAACACTTATTTCCTGGTGTCTCGATCCGTTTACTGTCTCTGTGACAGAATAAAGAGGCATGGCCATCTATAAAGAGATATGATTAGCTCAGAGTTCTGGATGCCAGGAAAGCCCATGAACACGGTACTGGTATGTGTTGCGAGCCATCGATCTGTATCATAACATGGTGGAGGACATCAAGGTGAGACAGATTCGTGGTGCTACCCCACTTCTGCTGTGACTTACTACCCATAAATCCATGAGCAGATCAGCTCCGGTCAATTCCCCCAAAGTTCCTACCTAGTAACTCTGCTGTGTTAGGGACCACATGTCAAGCACACAAGATCTGGGAGATGCTATTCAAATCACAGTGCTTCATATCCTTCGAGACGTGTTCAAGATGTGTTCAAAGCCAGGCGGTGGTGGCGCACGCCTTTAATCCCAGCACTCAGGAGGCAGAGGCAGGTGGATCTCTGTGAGATCGAGGCCAGCCTGGTCTACAGACTCCCTGGACTACACAGAGAAACCCATCTTCTGGGCCCTGCTGCTGTCCTCCCTGGGACAGCTCTCATTGATTATTCCCTCATAAGCTCTGTCAGACCTCCTCCAGTCCCTTTCTCCCACCCCAGGAGGTGTCAGGCCTTCGGACTTCTGGTAGAATTTGGCAAAACAAGGAATCCACAGAGATCAAAAGTAGCACGAGGGAGATGCTGGATGTCTGCATTTACTCTCGGGTGAGGCTGCATGGTTCCTCAATGGCTCTACTTCTGTTTTGCTGTCACTTCCACCTCCAGCTGGCCTGGGCCAGTACCACCGTTTTGTGTGTGTGTGTTGTTGTTTGTTTTTGTTTTGTGGCCTTGAGATACTGGCTGGCCCTTGGGTCCCTGGCCGTTGTTCCCTAGAGTCGCCCTTTGCCTTCCTACCCTGTACAGTGTTTGGGGTGGAAGACTCTTGCATTCTGGGCAAGCGCACTGCCTCTGAGCTACATCCCCAGCCCTCGAGTCATTTTTCTGTTGCCAAGCTGATGAGGGGTGTGCCCGGTATCTAAATGGGTGGAGGCTAATGACAATGTTTGTGGGGTGCCAAGGACCAAACCCAGGGCCTTGTGTGTGATAGACAAACACTCCAGCAAGTGAGCCCTATCCCTGCCCTGGACTTGGAATTTTCTATCCGTTTTATATGTCAGGCTTTCATGGGTAAAGGGTTTTATGGCAAAGAAACGATGAGATTCTGGAGGTCCTGGATTTTGCCCATCAGATAGAGACTGCGTGAGGCAGGCTGTCTTACGGGTGATTCCTGGGTGCTGATGGGTGCAGGAGATGTCTGAAGGAATCAGGAGTCTCCCAGCAGGTAGCAGGCCACTGTGGTCACCTCCTTAAGGGTAAATGGGGACCCTCTGTTCAGATCTTCAGCATACAAATCCTCGGAGCCTACTCCACCAAATCACAGCGATGCACTTTAATCCAGTAACCACTGAGACAATACTACAGACCCAGGCAAAGTGTCAGCCGGGCATGTGGCTAGGAGGGCCTCTCTACTCACAGATCCACCAACCCCTTCCCTCTCCTGGCCCCAGTCCTCCTTACCAGAGCCCACACCTGCCTCCCTCCTGCCCTCCATACCCCAGATGAGCCCAGCATCCACATCCTGCAGTGTTTATACAAAACACAATTACTCTTAGCCCCACCGCACCTCATCAGGCCACACGAAATAGCAGCTAGATTTTGAGCCCTGTGTGATGGTGCACACTTGGAATCTTTGTACTCAGGAAACACAGACACAGCAGAATCTTTGCAAGTTTGAATCCAGCCTGGTCTGCACAGTGAGTCCTGGGCCAACCTGCGCTACATAGTGAGGCCCTTTGTCCAACAAAAACAAAAACAAAAGGCCCACTCTGCCATCTTTCCTCCCTCTTTCCCTCAGACCTCAGCAACACTGGCCCACAGCCTCAGGACCCGTGAGCTCTTGTTCTGTCTGCTTGGGTGGCTCTTCTCCCACAGTTTCAAAGTCACTGCTTGGACTAGAGAAATGGCTCAGAGGTTGAGAGCACTGGCGGCTCTCCCAGAGGACCGGGGTTCTAATCCCAGCACACATGTGACTCACTACCTTCTGTAACTCCAGCATCAGGGGACCTCCACCTCTTCTGACCTAATGGAGCACACATACCCTCAGGTAAACACACCCAGACACATACAGTTAAAAAACAAACAAGCAAACATGGCTGCCTCTTAAAGTTCTGAGGTCACTACACCCCATGGAACTGGCAGCATATGGACAGATGGGGAGGAACAGAGCTGGGGACAAGGCTACATGGCTGGGAGGGGCACCTCAACTGCTTCAACTGTACACTGTGTGCATAGTCAAATATTAATAGGTTATGATTTATTAATTATACCAAAGGATCTCCTTGGGGAGGCCTTCCTTCACAGCTTGCATCTTAAGAGTACCCGGATGGCCTGTATGCTGAAGACATGGTTGCCAGCCTGGGTCAGGCGGAGATGCTGGAAGGAAACTTTAGGAGGTGGAGCCTAACATAGGGAGGGTAGAGGTGTGAGGGATGCAGTGGGGCAGATGGGAGTAGAGATGAGCGAGCCAGGGCATGAGGCAGACAAGAGTGGCCTCTTCTAAGATGAGGGATCTGAGGCTGGAGATGTCGAGGGAATCGCCCAGGTCATTCTTGGGGTCAAACCCAAGTCCCAACTCCTACTGCAAACAGACTCATAGGTGAGGGGCACATACGCATCCTCCTAAGCCATGGACTGCTGCTCCCTCCTCCTTTGACTGGTGAGGAAGCGGAAGCACTCTTGCCCGAGCTCATCCAAAAAGGAGCCTCGCTTTGGTTTCGTCCTGACTCAATGACCGTTCACCTCCCAACTCTCCCACAGCTTTGAGCTTCACACCAGGTCCCAGCCTGGACCCCACAGGGGCCAAGGAGCTCAAACCTTGACCTTTCCCAGAACCTTTGGACAAAGTCAAAAACTTCACTGTCCTCTTGCCTTCCCTTAGCCCATACGGTTGGGATTCCCCAACTCCAAAGGAAAAGACGACAAAACGCCCTGCTTAAAAGACTGCTATTTCTAAAACCTGACAAAGCAGGACGGGGCTTGTGTGAGGTAACAGTGATGGCAGGGCTCCTGGCCAACGGCTGAGCTGGAAGAAGCTGACAAATAAGCACCAGGATGGGCCTGTGGGCCCAGCCCCAACAGGAACTGAAGTCACAAGTGGAGTCATGAGCAGAAAATTCCCAACATCCCCTGCCTGGAGAGAAGCCTGATATCACCTTCACAGTGGGGGCAGTGGATAATTTCTGGGACTGCTCCCCATAGGCCACCATGTGTTACATATCTGGTTGGGTCTGGCATGCTCAGTATCTCCCTTGCTGAAGAAACACCTGTAACCACTACACATTACAGAGACCTGATCGATTCACTTCCTCCCAGGCCTGGGGAAGGGCAGTGAGCAGGCAGTGGCAGTGAAGGAGGAAGGGGCAAACTTAGCACCGGGCAGACATTTACTGAGGGCCACTCTGTGACCGGGACACCAGTGACTCACGTCATGTCAGAAGGACCAAGCGAGAGAGGGAGACAGGGCTGGACCCTAGCTCCCCATTTCCTGAAATGGGGTCTCCCCCTAAACAAGCCCATCAGAGGCTTGTCCGTTAGGTCCTCTGAGAACTCACAGCTCCTTCTTAGATGCCAGGGGCCCCCTTCAGAGACCCCATATTGTGTTTATTAAAACGGAACCTATGTCTCGCAACAGTTCAGGCAATATGGAGAAACCCAGAGGACAAAGTTCAAAATGATGACATCTTGCTCTCCAGAGACAAGTCATCCTGAGAGAGCTGGCTAAGCCAAGCAGTTACCAGCCAGTCCCTTGGTCCAAGCATCGAATCCCCCAACGTCCCCCGAGTCAACTTATGCACTGGTTTTGTGAAGCTGTACACTCAGTGGTGTTAAGCAGTGTCGCATGTATGGATTGCACCATAGGAACGGTTTAAAACTCCAGAAAAGCAATATGCTATGTATGAAATCCTCGGTAACCATGGCTAGCTGTGGGGAGGGGTGGCTGGGGAGATGGCTCACCGGTTAAGAGCTCCTGTTGCTCTTCCAGATGCTCAGAATTTGGTTCCCAGCACCCACAGTCACCTGTCACTCTAGCTCCAAGAGATCCAACGTTCTCCTCTGACCCCCACAGGCACGGGTACACACACGCACGCACACATATTTTAAAAGTAATTTTTTAAAGTAGTGTCTAATGAATGGGGTGTTTGCAAAGTTAAAATGAGAAAAGGTCCAGGTGTGGGAGGGTATTCCTTTACCTAGCACTCAGAAGGCGAAGGCAGGCGACTTCCTGTGAGTTGGAGGCCAGTTTGGTCTTCTAGGACAGCTGAGTTAGACAGTGAGACCCTGTTTCAAAAACAAACAAACAAACAACAAAACAAAAACGAAGATCTTGTGACCTATTACCCTCTTAACACAGTTCAGGATTTCTCGGGAAAAAAACCCAGTTCCTGAAAATCATATTGATAGTGATGCAACTTTTAGTTTAGGGTTTTTATTTTCATTTATTTATTGGGGGTGGCGCGCTTGCCACAACTTGGGAGTGGGGGTCAAAAAGGACAACTTTCGGGAGTTGATTCTTTCCTCGTACCACGTGGCTCCGGGGATTGAACCGAACTCCTGAGGTTTAAGTGGTAAGTGCCAAAATCTTGCTGGCCCCTTCAAGCTTCTTTTATTCTCCAATGTGTTGGTATCTCTCTACTGGAGATTGGCTGGAGTGCCCCCAAGTGTTCACATTCTGTCATAGCACCTCAGAGACTGCAAAGGCGTTCCTCTGAAAACTGTGTAGTTTGTTAAATTAACAAATTAGTTAATTTCACTATGATGTTTCATACATATATATGAAAACTTTGTTCAAGCCCCCATTGCCCTCCTTGTCCCTACTTCCTCATCTCCTTCCTCCCCACCCTAATAATCCTCCTACTTTCATGTCATATGTGTGTATGCACACACACATATTGTAGTTCAGTCTAGACTCCCTTTATTTAAAAAGTGATATTTTCTTTCCTCTTACTTGTCTATTTAATAGTTAAGTAATTGTTTTTATGTCTATGGGTGTTTAGCCTGTACATGTGTCTGTGTACCACATGTACCTGGTACCCACAGAGTCCAAAAAGGACCTCAGATCCCCTAGAACTGGAGTGAGATGGCAGTGAGTTGGCATGTGGGTGCTGGGAGCCAATGCTCTGAACCACTGCGCCATCTCTCCAGCCACTCCCATTACCTTCTCTTATTCCCCCTTCCTCCTACTTCTTTCGCATCCCATACATATCAGAGAGCATGCTAATTATGCGTTGTATATTTAAGTGAGTATTTCACATTTTTTAAAAAGCATGTAGTATTTTTTTCTTTTTTTTGGTTTTTCGAGACAGGGTTTCTCTGTTGCTTTGGAGCCTGCCCTGGAACTAGCTCTTGTAGACCAGGCTGGTCTCGAACTCACAGAGATCCGCCTGCCTCTGCCTCCCGAGTGCTGGGATTAAAGGCGTGCGCCACCAACACCCGGCTTTGAATTATTCTTTACAGCTGAATACAATTCTGTGCTGTATTTATGAGTTTGGGACTGGTCCTGGAACTTGCTCTGTAGACCAGGCTGGCCTCGAACTCAGAGATCCACCTGCTTCTGCCTTCCGAGTGCTAGAATTAAAGGTATGCATCACCATCACCCGGCTTCTTTTTCTTCTTTTTACAAATTTATTTTTATGTTCACCGGTGTTTTACATGCATGTGTGTCTGTGTGAGGTGCCAAGCCCCGGAACTGGAGTTACAGACAGGTGTGAGCTGCCGTGTGGGTGCTGGGATTTGAACATGGGTCCACTGCAAGAGCAACCAGTGCTCTTCACCACTGAGCCATCTCTCCAGCTTGTCATATTTTCCATTCATCTATAGCTGAGTATCCAAACTGAATCCATATCTTGGCTATGATACAGTGGGCATCAATAAACCTGAATAACTATGTGGAATGCTGACATAGCTTGGGGTGGATATCCAGGAGCGGTGTAGCTGGATCATATGGTAGGTCTATTTTTAGTATTTCGAGGAACCTGCATACTGATTTCCATAATGGCTACAACAGTTTACAAGCTTGAAGTCTTGATTCCAAAGGGCAACTCTTGGCTTTGCTTTTGTTTCAAGGCCACATTAAAAAAAAAAAAAAAAAAGTACCCAAACCTAAACTAACCCGATGGGTCCCAAGTCCAGCCCCAGCCTTGCCGTGATACCCTCCCTGAAGGGTGCCAGAGGGAACTCAGCTGGGAACAGTTCTGCCTCCTCTGGATTCAGGTGCCAATGCAAGGGTGCTGTGACTTTTCAGGGCACTGCCACCACAGTGTCATCGCGAAGCTACCCGGGCTTCAAATCGCTTTCACCTTAAAAATCAGCACAGCGACTTAGACCCGTGAGCCCAGCACCTCAGGAGCTGAGGCAGGGGGCTTAACGGTTCAAGGTCAGCCTGGGTTACACCCTGAGACCCTGTCTCCAAAAAAAACCCAAACCAAAGCAAACGTTAATAATCACAGCTGGCTCTTGACAACCCCACGGAGACGTGCACGTCTGCTCTCCTTCAATGTTCCGAATGCCCTGCAGAGGGTATATTATTTTATTGTCTTCTCCTTTTCCCTCTACGATGAACTTTGGGCACCTCTTACGTCAGCTAATGATGTTGAGACGGAAAGTGCTTGATTCAAAGGCTGAGAAACTTGAGCAGTCAGCAAGCACTGGCCGGGGAAGGCTGATAACAGTTAAGATTTACTAAGGGCTTTATGGTGCCTGGCACTGTGCTGTTGCTATAATGTGAGTGCGCTCTCGTTTGATCCTCGAGGCAATCTGGAGTCTATTATTTTTTTAAAGTGTTTTCTTTATTATTTATTGTGTATACAGTGTTCTGCCTGCATATACACCTGCAGGCCAGAAGAGGGCATCAGATCTCATTACAGATGGTTGTGAGCCACCATGTGGTTGCTGGGAATTGAACTCAGGACCTTTGGAAGAACAGTCAGTGATCTTAACCTCTGAGCCATCTCTCCAGCCCTGGAGTCTATTTTAATCAGATGCAAACCTTCAAGTGTAGAGCTCCTAGGTAGTATACCTGGGAGACATTATGGAGGGGGACACGAGGGAAGATCTAAGTGGAGAATCATGTGACAGGCCCTGAAGGTGGCCAGCTTGGAGTCACACCGTGAGACCCTGATGAAAGAGGGAAGGGAAACAAAAATTTCCACTCAGTGAGAGCAGCCCTTTGCACAAACTCCACCCATGGCAAAATCAAAACATATCTGTAAATTTTTTGATTTATGTATTTATTATGTATACAATATTCTGTCTGTGTGTATATGCCTGCAGGCCAGAAGAGGGCACCAGATCTCATTACAGATGGTTGTGAGCCATCATGTGGTTGCTGGGAATTAACCTCAAGACCTCTGGAAGAGCAGCCAGTACTCTTAACCACTGAGCCATCTCTCCAGCCCTTGTAATTTTTTTTATCTACCATACAACCCCCATTTCTATATTTTTGGTTGTGAGCCTAGCCTTTCATGGCTGAGCTGTCTCTCCAGCCCAACCCCCATTTCTAGAAAGGGTGTGTGCGTGTGTATGAACATCACGCACGGAGACTGGAGGAAAGTGACAGGGATTTTCCACCATCTTTCTCCACCTCAGCATTTGAGACATGATCACTCACTAAACCTGGAGCTTGCTGATTCAACCAGAGTGGCTGGTCCCCAAGCCCTGGGGACGTACCTGCCTGTCACCGCCTCCCCTGCACAGGATTGCAGATGCACATCATCTCACCTGACTGTTGCTTGTTCGTTGTATTGCTGTTTCGCTTGCATATATGTCCGTGCACCGTGTGTGTTACTCCCATAAAGTCCCAGGAGAGGACATCAGATTCCTTGGAACTGGAGTTACAGACAGTTGTGAGCCTCCATGTGGGAGCTGGGAATGGAACCTGGATCCTCTGTAAGAGCAACAAGTGGTTTTTTTTTTTTTTTGGTTTTTTCAAGACAGGGTTTCTCTGTGGCTTTGGAGCCTGTGCTGGAACTAGCTCTTCTAGACCACGCTGGTCTCGAACTCACAAAGATCCGCCTGCCTCTGCCTCCCGAATGCTGGGATTAAAGACGTGCACCACCACTGCCTGGCGCAACAAGTGTTCTTAACTGCTGAGCTATCTTTCTCTCCAGCCCTCACCTGCTTTTGTTGGTTTCTTTGGTTTTGTTTTTCGTTTGGTTCCTTAGGATTTTTTGTAAATGCTGGGAATCCAAACTCAGGTCCTCATGAATGAATCCTCATAGTGAATACTTTGCCAGTGAAGGTGTCTTCCCAGTCCGCTCCCTAAATCCCTTTAAAAAATGTGTTCTGGCTAGTGTGATGGCTTAGCGGTTAAGAGCACTGGCTGTTCTTCCAGAGGACCCAGGTTCAAATCCCAGCAGCCACAAGGCAGCTCACAACTGTCTGTAAATCCTGTTCCAAGGAATCTGACACCTTTACATCAAAAACATAAAATAAAGTTAAATAAATTATTTTTTCTAAAAAATGTGTTCTGTAGAGAAACATCCTCCCGGTCTCTGGGAGGACACTCACCCCCACTGCTCTTCTGCTCAGTAGACAACTTCATAAGCTCACATTAGGACACTCAGCCAAGCTGCCAATACAGGCTCCCAGTTCGATTTAGGTGTAAGCCTTCTCCATAGCCCGGCCAGGTTTTCTGGGGGAACGAGGACTAGATGCCTGTCATCCCCTTCCTTTGTGCCAGGAGTGAAATGGATGCCTGTCATCCCCTTGCTCTGGCCCAGGGGTGTCGTAGGGATGAGGAGGGTAAACAGCCTGACTGTCTTCCAGCTCTCTGGACCCAGCAGGCATTGGAAGCTTCCAATTTAACTGGGCACCACTGAGATGGCCATGTGTGCAGGCCTTTTTTACCTTTGACCTTGGAGGATACACTTCTTTAGCGGGTGCACCGGAGATGGGAGCAGGGGTTCCCCTTAAGAATCCAATCCCTGAGCCTTGCAGCCTACCCTCTCCCTCCAGGAGGCAGTTGGTCACCGGGTGGGGATGGGGGACAAGCAGAGCTCTTCCTATAGGCAGTCTCTGCTCACCATGGCCCATGGGAGACCCTCAAGTACTCTCCCTGAAATGCCTGAGTGCAGGCTGACCATAGCAGACACAGTTCCTTGCGTCTCAGCCCTAGCTGTCCCTGCATCAAACTCCCATACTTAAGTTTTCCAAATAACACCTCTCTTCCTGCGTCTTTCCCCAGAGATGGCCGCTGCATTGTTTGTCTGCTCCCTCTTCCAGTCCCGGAGACCTGCGGATAAACACGGGGCTCAGAGGAAGGGGAGGAGCTTCTGTCTCTACAGGCCAGATCTTAGCAGTAGGGAGTTTGGCACCTTGCCCTTGAAAAAATGATCGCTGGCTACCCAGGAGCTCTTTCTCCAGCTTTGTACAATTCTCTTCTACCTTCTTGAGCCTCACTTGTCCCATTCTTCAGGGGGTAGTGATATTTACCCACTGGGCTTGTTACGATGTCAGGAGTGACCCAGTGAATTTACACAGTATCATGAGATCTGACACACTGGGACTTCCACACAGACCCGCAATTCCTTCCCTGTAACCAGTAAGTCATTTGACCTCTCTGTTTTCTTCCCCCCTCCCTTTGTTCTTTTCCTTCCTCCCCCCTTATTTCAACAGGGTTATACTGTGTAATCCCAGCCTGGCCTTGAATTCACTATGTAGCCCAGGCTGGCCTCAAATTTGAGATCCTCCTGAGATTATGGACTTGCCTCTTGTTTGCTCAGCTGCCACATGGGATGGTCAATAGAGTGAACACACAGAGAGAGCCTAGTACAGTGCCAGGCGTGTGGTCAGAACTAGGTCTAGGCTGTGCATTAGGGCGGTGGAAGGTGAGGGGAGCTCTTGGGCTGGCGTTGATGCAGCAAGTGTGGGTCTCCCCCATCTACCCCCTAGTCATTTCAGGCCATGTTTTGGAAAATATTCAGTCTGGTTGGGATCCAAAGCCCCTGGGAACAGACAGGACATCCTGTCCTTGTCCCTCCAAGCAGCCATGCTGACTCAGGGAGATCAATGTGTGACCACAAAAACACGGCTGGTTTCTGACCTCTTCTGGGAATTCCCCAAGGCTAAGCCCTGGGTACTACCCTACTCCCATTCAGAGACCTGGATGGCTCTGGAGCAGAAGGTAGCACATGGAGAAACAGAAGTCCCTGGCACTTGAGGCAGACCAGGCCTGGGGGTCACAAGCTTCACATGACCCTCTGATTGAAGTCAGACATCTCTCTTGCACTTGCCAAGCCCCTGACTCTCCCCCTCCCCGCAGCCCAGCCCAGGTCTGGACACTTTTCCAGCCAAGCCGGGCTCCAAAACCGCTGGTTGGGCAACCCTTGACCTCAGACTGGGTCAGACCCATCAGTGAGATGTGTTGAAGAGTGTGGAATGTTTCTTTTTGAATCCCGAGAACTAGAGTGAGCCCTCCCCATCGTGAAACTCCGGCCCCCAACCCCCCACTGTCATTTACTTGTTCTGCAACTTTGGGCAAGTTCCTCTACCTCTCTGAGTTCCAGCCCTGCCCCCTCTCCAAGAACTTTGTGACAGCCACAGGGGCAGGTGCCCGGTGAGGGCAAGTTATTATTGTAAACAGCATCAGATGCCAAACATAAAGTAGCGTGGGCACGATACTTAGGCGTCTCTGGGCTCAGTCTCCAGCCCTCCTGTCTTTCCCTCACCCATAATCAAACTAATGAACAGCAAGGGGTATAAGCTATGGAGTGTGAGATGATCAGGGTTCAATGCCAGGGGCAAAGGAGCCACAAGTCCCCACCTCTCCCTGAAGACCTTTAGCCAGTTAGAGGGTGCTGGGAGAGGTGAACCGTTTACAAAGTCGGCAACACAGCTTAGCTGCTTAGCTGGAGGAGCTTGCAG
>JAQHUG010000077.1:825737-860925 GCA_028555095.1 Dicrostonyx torquatus | reverse complement strand
TTACATAAGACATGTTGTCTTAAAAATAGACTTCTGTTTATCTGAAATTCAAATTTAACTGAGTGTTCTACATTTTATTTGGCAACCTAGAAGTTGGGGATTGGAGAGAACCTAGGATCACAAGTCTCACGACTTGCAACCTGGGGTGACTGGTACACATTTATATGCCCAGCACTCAAGAGATAAAGGCACCAGGATCGTGAGTTCGGGGCCATCCTGGTCTACATAATGACACCCCATACTAAAAACAACAAACAGATAAACACAACTCAGGATTCCCAGGCCACGGCATCTGGCAAAACCCGATGTCCTTACATCCCTCCTGGACCCTTCCCACAGCCCTAAGACTCCTCTTACCCATAAGGAAGGGAAAGGAAGAGGTGGCTTAAGGTCATTCTTTTGGATCTGACATTCTCTTGGACCACCAGAATTTTTACAGAAATAGTTTGTTGTCCTTATCGTACCTGAAAGAAGCACCTTAGAGATTTGCCCCCAAATTACACAAAACAGGGATTTGTATGTAGTGAGGGTAGTTAATGGGCCAGGCACGGAGCTAGTAAACTCCCTTACAAACTATGGCTGTCTGGAGACAACCTCGTGAGCCCCAAAGCAGGAAACCGGTAGTTACTGAGTCCGGGTCCAGGGTAAGAACCGACGCCAGGAGCCTAGGCGTCAAAATGGCTCAGCTAATGGTGACATTGAACAACCAGGTCACATGTCAGCGGAGGGCCATGGAGTTCTGGAATGCAGATTCTAAGGTCTGGGTGCAGATTCTAAGGTCTGGGTCTGAAGCCGGTTACAGCACCTCTGCCTCTTCCCTGTCGTGAAGCAGGGGATTTGCAAAAACAGGACAATTTAAAGAGAAAATGATGCAAACACTAGGTATGCTGCAGCAGTATGTTCTGGGGAAGCAGCTGCTTTCCTCCTCCAGGCCTCAGTTTACCCTGTCAACACATCCGGTTGCACAGCCTGGGTCACCAGGTAGGGACAGAACCAAGTCAACGCCGCCGCGTTCACTCAAGCGCGCTCCCGGGTGGGCACCGCCTTCGCGAGCCCGAACGTCACTTCCGGCGCGAGGGCCGGGCGGGCCGGCTGCGGAGTGCTGGTCTGTACTGCGCGCGCTGCCAGCCGAGGCTCCTGCTGCCGAGACCCGCGCTCCGCCTGCCACCGGGCTGGTGAGTGCCCTCGAGCCTGTGCGTGTGCCCAGGGGCCAGAGATAGGGACCGCAGAGGGCGAGACTGCCGGAAGTGAGCCAAAGGGGCGGGAGACCCCAGGAAATGGGGACACCTGGGGAGGGGGCGACCACCGGAAGTAGGGGCCTGGGAACGCTGTCAGCGGCTCGAACGTCTCTGGGACTCCGAGGGAGATGGTTTCCGACCTTCGGTTGTTTGGGGAGAGAGGGAATGCTCCACGGGGAGATGGTTCCAGGTGGGGAGGATGCTAGGCTTTGTCTCCTGTCCCCAAGGCCACCCATCATGTCATTCCCCAGACTGACAGCCACTGCTGAGCCCTTGGGGATACAACAGGAGGCTGCAGGTGGAGGAGAGAGAAGATGAGGCCAGGGTGGGGCTTGACACTTCGCTCTGCCTCACTGGGCAGGGCTTGCCATACTTCCCTTGATGATCACTGAGTGCTGTCATGAGCCGGCACTGGGGGCTGTGGTAAGCCTGGCAGGCAGGGGCTCTGCTCTGTTGGGATCCCCACGGTAGGGGATGAGTGCTGGCTCGGTGAAGATGAAATGTGGAGTTGAGCAGTCGAGTGGTGCCTAGCGTGTGCAGGGCCGTGGGTTCGATCCCCAGCAGCACACAGGAGGAACTAAGACAATGGATGTACGATGCAGAGCTTGACTCAAAGCAAAACCCTCAAGCATGCATGACCTCTTTCCATCAGACCACTGTGATGTAAGCTGCACAAGGCAGGGTATGAATGTTTTCCGTTGTGTTCCTAGCATCTCGGCAGTGCCTGACACATACAAGAGGCAGTCGGTAATTCTCTGATAAATGAACGGGTGGGAACTGACTATGAAGGGTTTCATGTAAACACCTGTGACACCAAACAGACATTTCTAAAGCGCAGTGGGAACCCAGGACTGGAAACCTGGAGGGACTCGTCCTGAGGAAATGAGGGAGGCTTTACCGAATAGATAACCTCGCAGCTGGGCCTTGACGGTCATGAGTTGCGTGGTTGGTGGCGAACATGGAGAGGACATTTCATGCAGTGGGTATCAGATGTGTGAGCTACTCCAGGAATGGGGGGTCACTGGTTTGTCTCCCCTGGCGGAGGAGGGGTGGAGGAGGAAAGGAGAGGGCCTTTAAGGCTAGTTCTATGACCTGTGACACTACAGTTAATCTCAGGTAGGCAGTGGGTTGGGATTCCAGGCACCTGCCTGTTGGCGACTGCCATAGAAACAGCCCAGGGTGGATCCTGGGAAGGCAGGAGTGTCCCATTCCTTGCTCAGCACACTCTGTGAAGTACAGTAAAGTCTTAGGTCATGGAGCCTCTAAGTCTTCAGACCCTGTTAGGTGCTACAAGGTACTGCACAGCGATCACCTGGATATCACACACTGGTTACCTGCACACGTGACAAGAACTGGAGATGTAGTCCACAGAGCTCCTGCCCAGGCAGCTCAGGCAGCCAGGAGTGAGTGAAGGCTGGCTTCATGTCACGGTCCCCTTTTGCCTGGGTCGTTGTGGAACCTTCTATGCCATCACTTCATTATGGTCCACTCTTTAAATTAAAGTTACTTTTCATTATTTCTGTGGTGTACGGATACACATGGCACAGTGCACACACGTGGTGGTCAGAAGAAAGCCTTGAGTTGGTTTTCTCCTACTTTTACATGGGTTTTGTAGATTTTGTAAACTCAGTTCCAGGAGTTGAACTCAGGTAGCCAGGCTAGAGCCATCCTGCAGGCCCTAGCGGGTTTTTTGTTTGTTTGTTTTTAAGACAATAGAGTGGTCCTTTTTTTTAAATATTTATTTATTATGTATACAATATTCTGTCTGTGTGTATATGCCAGGAGGCCAGAAGAGGGCACCAGACCTCATTACAGATGGTTGTGAACCACCATGTGGTTGCTGGGAATTGAACTCAGGACCTTTGGAAGAGCAGACAATGCTCTTAACCACTGAGCCATCTCTCCAGCCCCCTAGAGTGGTCCTTTTAAAACATAAGTCTTACCAAACCCTCTCTGCCCCTCTTCACTCAGCACGGAAGTTTGAAGTTCCCACTGGCATCCAGTGCCCTGACCAGTAGCCCCCAGAAAGCCTCTCAATCCATTTGTTTTCCCCCATCTTGCTTCCTTAGTTCTAGCTACACGGGGCATCTTTTGTTTGTTTTGTTTTTGGAGACAGGGTTTCTCTGTGTAGCTTTGGATCCTGTGCTGGCACTAGCTCTGTAGACCAGACTCACCTTGAACTCACAAAGATCTGCCTGCCTCTGCCTCCCAAGTGCTGGGATTAGTCATGAGCCACCACTGCCCAGTTTACACTGGCCATCTTGCTTTTCGGAAAAGCCAGGCATTTTTCAGATACCCTCACACAACCATGTGATATGTTTGACCCACCCTGACATCTTTGCTCAGATGTTACCCTGTCAAGTCTTCCCTGGCTGCCCCCCCCCCCGTTCGTCATAATAGTAGACTGTGTATTATGGTTAGAAACTGTCTCCCATTTCCACTGGGCTCAACAAGACAGGATTTTTTTTTCTTTGCTTCTACTTCCCTGTGCCTGGGGGAAAAAACCCCAGACATCGTTAAGTGTCTAATATTCATTGGATGCATGTGTGTCATCCAGTCAGGACTCAGGGTGGATCTGTGGGTTGGGAGATGCTGGAGTAAGAACACACCATTGAGAGGGACCAGAATATGCACGGAATGAGGACATATCTTTGGAAGCAAGTGAAAGAAGCCGGTGTGACTAGAGGTTGGAATTCAAGTGATGAAGTGGGCGATTTTAAGATTTGGAGGGAGTGGCCTGCTTGGTCACTAGCCACAATGGACCAGAGGGAGTTCAGCCAGGTGCAGCCAGGACATTTCAGGTATGTGCATGGACTCTTGAGATAGCCCCTGTTCTCCTTGTTGAAAATGGGGTGGAAAATCAGTGTCCACGTATAGACAAAGGCTTAGGCTCTGCAGCCAGGAAGTCTTGCTGCCAGCTGATTCCAGGCAGCTCAGGCAGCTGTCCTGTTTTTAATCCCATAGTGTTAGCGCAGGTTTTCCAGGAGCAAGCCCTAGGATCAGCAGATGGACGGGCAGTGTGTGGAGTTTATTGGAGTGCCTCCACAGATCCAAGGAGATGAGGAGCCTTGGGACCGTGAGGCAGGTCTGGCCCCTGTGATGGAGGTGTAGGCAGGAGGAATCCAGCTAGATCAGTCACTGGCTGGGGGTAGGGGCGGGGGGCTGTTGTGGGTGTCTGTAGAAAGTGTGGCTTTAATAGGATAGGGCCTCTGAAGGGACTGCAGCGGGGCCCTTCAGTTACATTTCCATGATCACCTTAGTAAGTTACGTTGTAAAACTCGGACAAGCTGGACATGGTGGCTCATACCTGTAATCCCAGCACTCCAGGGGCTGAGGCAGGAGGCTAGCAAGTTCCAGACCAAGTGAGACTCTGTTTCTCAAAAACAAACTCTTAAATGTCCAGTTGTTGAGATTTCTTTGAGGCACTTTTGGAAAGTTTCATATCTCCTACACAAAATTGTTCTGTACTCTCTTCTGGCTTTTTCCTCCTGCAGAGGTCAGTTGGTGAAGCTCTGCATCTGTGTGTATTTGTGTGTGTGTGTGTGTGTGTGTGTGTGTGAGAGAGAGAGAGAGAGAGAGAAAGAGAGAGAGATGTGCCTTCCTTGATCAACCTCCACCTAATTTTTTAATTTATTTGAGGGGGGACACACTCTCATGCCACATTGTGGATGAGATCAGAGAACAGCCTGTGGGAGTCAATTCTCTTCTACTCTGTGGGTTCTAGAAATCAAACTCAGATGGTCAGTGTTGGCGTCAGGTGCCTTGTCAAGCCATCTCCCTGGCCCTCCGCCAGTCCACTCAGTGGTCCTCAACCCTCCTAATGCTGCGACCCTTTAATACAATTAATCATGTTGTGGTGACCCCAACCATAAAGTTATTTTCATTGCTACTTCATAACTGTAACTTTGCTGCTGTTATGAATTGCAAATGGAAATATCGTGATATGTGGGATATCTGATATGTGACCTTACAGATTGAGAGCCACTGGTGTAACTGAACCTGAAGCTCACTGACGACTGCCTGGCCAATGAGCCCCAGGGATGCTCCTGTCTCTACCCCTCCCACCTGCCCCCAGCACTGGTGGGGGCAGACTCACAATCCCTGGGTTTTATGTGGAGACTGGGCATCCAAAGGGCATTTTGGGCAGTTGGTTGGCTGAACCCTCTCAAGTGTCTAGTTTGAATTTCGGCATTGACAAACTGCTCTCTGGAAAGACTCAGTTTATATTCTCACCAGTATTTTAGAGAATGTGTTTCTTATTTTTGAGCTGGGTCTGAATTTCAAGGGTGTTTGCATTCACATTTACGTAACAACAAGTCAAGCCCCTATTTAGACTCTTCCAAGGAAGGCACAGTGTTTGACTGTTGGATTTGACTTAGGTATGTGACTCAGATCAAGACCACTCCTTGGGGCTCCCTGAGGTAACTTGGCAAAAACTCCCTTTCACCCATTTCCAGCTCTTGAGGTTCCAAGTAAGCAATGTTTCACCTTAAAAATTACAGACACTGGAGCCGGGCGGTGATGGCGCACTCGGGAGGCAGAGGCAGGTGGATCTTTGTGAGTTCGAGACCAGCCTGGGCTACAAGAGCTAGTTCCAGTGCAGGCTCCAAAGCCACAGAGAAACCCTGTCTCAAAAAACCAAAAAAAAAAAAAAAAATTACAGACACTGGCTGGAGAGATGGCTCAGTGGTTCAGTTCCCAGCACCTTCATAGCATCTGATACCTGTCTATAACTCCAATTCGAGGGCTTCTGACACCCCCACACAGACATACATGCAGGCAAAACACTAATGAACATAAAAATAAATTTAAAAAGATTGACTCAAAAATAAAGGTAAACATAAGTTTTTAAAAAGTACATGTACGCACACATGCGACTTTGTGAGCATAGGGGCAAGAGTCCCTTTCATCTTTCTGTGGGTTCTTGGGATCATACTCCAGCCACTGGGTTGTGTGACAAAAATACCTGTTGAGCCATCACGAAGGCCCATGTTGCACTTCCTTACCTCACTTGTGGCCTGTGTGTCAGCAGGAACCCCCATAGCTAATGTCAGAAGAAAGTGACTCTCTGCGAACCAGCCCCTCTGTGGCCTCACTCTCTGAAAATGAGCTGCCACTGCCTCCACCTGAGCCTCCCGGCTACGTGTGCTCGCTGACAGAAGACTTGGTCACCAAAGCCAGGGAGGAGCTTCAGGAGAAGCCCGAGTGGAGACTCCGGGATGTACAGGCCCTTCGAGACATGGTGCGGAAGGAGTACCCCTACCTGAGCACCTCGCTCGATGATGCTTTCCTGTTGCGCTTCCTGCGGGCCCGAAAGTTTGATTATGACCGGGCCCTGCAACTGCTGGTCAACTACCATGGCTGCAGGCGGAACTGGCCGGAGGTCTTCAGCAACCTGAGACCTTCAGCCCTGAAAGATGTTCTCAACTCTGGATTCCTCACAGTGCTCCCACACACGGACCCCAGGGGCTGCCATGTCCTCTGCATCCGACCAGGTACCGGGGGAATGTGTGGTCCCTCTGGGACGGGTCTGTTCTTCACCCCGCTTTCTCTCAAAGTTCCCCACTTGCTTGCTTTGTGAAGGTACTTTTTTGGTTTGGTTTTGGCTTTTTAAAACAATCCAGGCTGGTCTTAGACTCAGTATGCAGCCATGGATGGTCTTAGACTCCTGACCCTCCTGCCTCTCCCTCCCAAGTGCTAAGATTTTAAGTGTGTACGCCATGCCTGCCCCAAAGCTCTTTTGACTACAGATGACAAAATCATCTTCAGACTAACTGAGGACCACAGGAAGATTTGACCTAATGAGGCAGAAACAACTGCCAGGTCCACCATACTGAAGTTGCTGCCACTCCGACAAGATCCTAGAGCCCAGGGCACAGGTCCCCAGGTCTATCTGTGCTGGGCACAGACAGCTTCTTCATATTCTTTACCCTGAAGGACAGCAAAGCTCTCAGACTCACCTGGCCACTCAGTGAGCTTCTGTCAGTGCAAACTCAGATTTCCAAAGGAAGGAATCCAGTGGGCTGAGCAATCTGTTCTTGGTCGTGGGATACAGGCATGATTGCCAAGCCCCTCCCAGGGCCTCCTCTGAGTGGACCAAGGACAAATAGAAGCAAGACAGTGTGGGCTGGGCAGAAGCCTGGAAAGGTACCCACTCTCTGCTCCTTCCCCTCCTTCCTCTGTGGGGTTAAACCCTGACAAGGTCCTATATATTATTATTTATTTGTTTATACTTAGTTAGGTTAGTTATTTTTGCAGCGCTGGACTGGAACCCTGGTGTGCACCTGATGGCAGGAGCTGTACCACTGAGCTAAGATCAGAACCCCTTAATTCATTTGCCGATGCCAGCACTTCATAGTGGTACTTGGTGAAGCTTACTTTTAAAAAAAATGCATCTTTTTTTTTCTTTTTCTTTTATTTTATTTTACTTTGTGTTTTGAGATAAAGTGTCTATGTAGCCCTGGCTGCCCTGAAACTTGCTATTTACAGCAGGTTGACCTCAAACTCACAGCCTCTCGAGTGCTGAGACTAAAGGCGTATGCCCAGCTTTTTAAAAAAGTGTCTTTTCAACATTACACAAAGAAGTATGATAGACTCAACAGTAAACAAGCATTGCATCTGTCTATCCTGCTTTTCTGCGTATTAACTTTACTGCTCGCAGTGGAGGGAGGTGGCAGCCTAGGTGCCAGGAAAGATAATGAAAAGCACGGTTACTTGCAGCAAAGGAAGCTCCCACAGAGCATTTAAAACCGTGGCCCTAGGAGCAGCTAAAGGGGGAAACTAGAAGCATTAGCTCGTGAATGGAGGGCATGGATGCCAGCCTTCTGATTCCTAGTTCTGTCCCTCCTGGGCACCAGGTGCAGTGGAGGAGAGGCTCTTCAGTCCACTCACAGCCCCTGCAGTTCCCTGCCTGGCAGAGTCCAGGGAGAGTGAGAGATTACAGCACTCCTCCTAAGCAGGCCAGGAAGTGAGCATGTGCCGGCAGCCCTGTGCCCGCAGCTGCACCTGCAGGGGTGTCAAGTGGTGGTGCGGCCACCTCCATCTGTTTCCCCCCGCCTGCATGCCTCGCACATTTCCTTCTCGCCTTTGACAAGCTGTCTGTGCAGTCTAGATCATTCTCTTCACCCTGCGCCATGTGTCAGACATAGCTGGAGCCGCTTTACCTGCTGTGCCAGGCACTTTCCAAAATTAGGTGTTTATTTTAAAATAAGCAGTGCAGGTTTCTGAGCACCAAGAGACCTAGAAACCGGCCGGCGAGCTTTGTCTCGCTGCGGTGAGTTCAGCGCAGGAGTGTATCAGGCGGTCAGGTGTCACCATGCTGGCTCTGCCTCCTCCTGGCATGTGCTCGTGCCCTCCCTGCTGACTCAGCTTCTTAGGAGGAAGCGTACCTACAAAGGTGTGCTCCTAACTGGGCTTTACTTTGCTTTTTTCTAAGCTCTTTTGAGATGTGTGCGGTTGAAAAGATGCTATCCAGCTCCATAGAGGCAGACTTCATTCACGTGAACATTAATCACCACGGTTGGCAAAGATTGGTATGACAATTTTGTATAGGGCCAGTGAGATGGCTCAGCAGGTAAAAGCAGTAGCCTCGCAAGCCTGTGTTTGCATCCCTGGAACCCAAGTAAAAGTGGAAAGTGACAACCTAGGATTGTCTTCTGACCTACATACATGCTCTATGGCACACATGTCCCCTCACACATAAATGAGTACATGTGTCATACACACACATTCAAACATGCACATTACATATCCCATTTTTAACAAAATGAAATTTTGTTTTTTAATGTATCCTTTCTTGATTTCATAATATATACTTTGACCATAAGCCCCATTATCCATTATCACCATTCCCTCTAATTCCCAAGCCCCTTCTTCTTCCCCAAGAAGTCCTCCAGTGTTCATGTCCTGTGTTGCCCCATTCACCCCCTCGCAGGAAATGGGTGGGTGAGGAGTGGCCCACTGCGTTTAATTAGGGTCACTTGCTTGAGCACAGGTTGGGAGTTGTTTCCCAGAGCAAGAGGATCTTACCAGTGGTCACACCACTGAGGACCATGACTCCACTTCCCCAGCATTTGGGGAGGGATTTTGTTATTGAGATATGTCCTTGTGTGGCCTAGGCTGGCCTTGGACTTCCTGTGTAGACTCCTGTTCTTACCACCACCTCCCAAGTGCTGGGATTACAGGTGTGAGCACAGCACCTGAGTCAGCTTCGTCTCTGTGTCTTATGGGACGTGATTCTTGGTAAAGATTTTCTTGAGAATAATAGTTTGCAGTTGGACATGGTGGCCTGTGCCTACTGTCCCAACATTCAAGAGGATCCCTGAAAATTCAGGGCCAGCCTGGGATACAGAGTAACTCTGTCTCAACCCCCTCACCCCTGCCCCACCCCCCAAAAAAAGAAATAGAAGAGAAGAAGAATAGTGATTAAGGCAGGTGGTGGTGCACACCTTTAGTCTCAGCACTCAGGAGGCAGAGGCAGGTGGATATCTGAGTTCAAGGCCAGCCTGGGCTACAGAGCAAGTCCCAGAACAACCAAGACTGTTATAGAGAAACCTTGTCTCAGGGGGAAAAAAATAGTAGGGATTAACAGTCAAAAAGATTGTCATTTTTATCCTTTTCCCAAAGAGTGGAATCACTAAATATGCAAATATTAATGAAGCATCAGGAGGATGCTTGCAAGGAGGAACTTGAGGAAGAGCCTCATGGAAACGGCTGTGCTCCATCCTGTAACACCCTGGAGGTGTTTATGAGTTAGGACTCACTCTTTAGATGGCAAACCAAAAGCCAACTTCTATCAGTTGAAACAAGAACTCATTTGCTCAGGTGACATCTGGGTTCAGTTAGATTTGGTTTGGGGTGGGGACCTAGATGGCAGCTTTGGCACAGGCTTCATTCTCAGACCAGCTCTGGTCTCATGAGCCCCTGGACCTCGGGCTCACAGCTTTATTGCTAGGAAAGGGAGCAATGATCTTCCCTACCCCAAGGACCACACCCTAGATGGAGTCTGGCTCTGTGTGGCCTGGCTTAGGCTGCATGCTGTGGCTAGGACGTCTACCAACCTGGCCAGCCAGTCCACATCATCAACCTCCCTGGAGTCACCAGTCAGGTTAGTTCTGTGCAGCCAGTGCAGCCAGAGTGGAAAATCAGGTGGCAGTGTGATGACACTTAATGGCAGGAAGCAGAGGTGGCCAAGGTAGGTGTTACCCTCTTTACTTAAGAGCCAGGCTCAGCTGAAAAGTGGTGGTGCATGCCTTTAGTCCCAGAACTCAGGAGGCAGACATAGGTGGATCTCTGTGAGTTTAGGCCAGCCTGGTCTACAGAGTGAGTTACAGGACAGCCAGGACTACACAGAGAAACACTGTTTTGAAAAAAAAAAAAAAGAGGGTTATAGTGCTGGAGCATCTCGCCCAAGGTCACACAGCCTATAAATGTCAGAGGAGAGCATCCTGATTTCAGAGGTCAGGCTTTAAACCTTAACACTCAATTGTCAATTGTGTTTTCTTTTTCTTTTTGTGTTTTCTTTCTTTTCTTTGTTTTTATTTTTGTTTGTTTTTTGAGACAGCGTTTTCTCTGTGTAGCTTTGAAGCCTGTCCTGGAACTCGCTCTGTAGCCCAGGCTGACCTCAAACTCACAGAGATTCACCTGCTTCTGCCTCCTGAGCCTAGGATTAAAGGTATGCATCACCACCACCTGGCCTAATTGTGTTTTTGTCTCCAGATGTTCTGGGTTTGGGAGGTTAGGAAACACCAGTTGCTAGGCAGGATCTTGGTGACAAGAATGTCGTTCTCTTCCATTGCAAAGCTAAGGTTTTAGAAGATGCATCTTTTCTGAGCACTTGTTTGTGTTCATTCCGTAACACTGTCTATCCTTGTGGTCTCAGACAGATGGATACCGAGCAACTACCCAATCACTGAGAACATCCGAGCCATATACTTGACATTAGAGAAACTCATTCAGTCTGAAGAGACCCAAGTGAATGGAATTGTAATTCTCGCAGACTACAAAGGTGTCAGCTTATCAAAAGCATCTCATTTTGGCCCTTTTATAGCCAAAAAGGTGATTGGCATCCTTCAGGTATGGCCTCTGTTCATCATGTACCCATTCTGTGGTTGCTTTTCCCATGGCCTGTCCACTTGCTGCTGTCTTATGGGGACTATACAAACCCCACTTCCCATTGCAGTGTGAATAATCTCCAGTCCTATATGCCATGCCTGAAGGCACCTGCAGAAGGCATCTCATATCTGTGCTCAGTGGTTCACAATGCCCTATCATTACAGTTCAGTCCTCCAGGGAACACTCTGAGGCAGGCAAGAATTTGTTTTCCTTTTTGATAGATGAAGCAGTAGAGACCTCTTAGAGAACACAAGAATACGTGGCCTGCTCCACATGTCACAGCTATAAAGACTGAGCTCTTATTTATTGATATGCCCCTTTCATGCTGCCTCATGTGAGCTGTGAGGTGCCTGGTGCATCTGCCCTTCACTGAGGTCCACAGATGTCCAAGCCCTTGCCGTGAATTGTCTTAAATAGACTCCTTGGCTGCTGGCCATCTGTATCTGTGCACACGTGTGCTTGGTTTCTGAGGAGGCCAGGAAGCATCAGATTCCCTAGGACTAGGGTTACAGACAGCTGTAAGTTGACATGTGGGTGCTGGGAGTTGAACCCAGGTCCTCTGGAAGAGCAGCAGTACTCTGGGCTGCTAAGCCATCTCTCCAGCTCCTGGCTCTGTATTTTGATGGCTCCTGTTGAATCAATCTCTCTCTCTCTCTCTCTCTCTCTCTCTCTCTCTCTCTCTCTCTCTCACACACACACACACACACACACACACACACACAGTGTCAGGTTTGGATCTGTATTTTCTGCTAATGTAAGATCGTTCAGAAGGACCAAAATTCCAGAGTTAAGTAAGTTTGGAAACTGTGATGTAATGTGTCCCTTTCTGGTGAATCTCACTGTAAACATCAGTTTATTAAAGCTTGTGAACAGAACTGCACTTAAAGATACACCCCCTCCTTATTTAAATGGACCTGGAGATTGAACCTAGAGCCTGGCATATTAGGCAAGGGTTCTACCATTGAGCTAAAGTTCCAGCCCTTTTTAAAAAAATCAGATTTTATAGCTAGGCGGTGATTGTGCACACCTTTAATCCCAGCACTTGGGAGGCAGGGACAGGCAGATCTCTGAGTCCAAGGCCAGCCTGGTCTGCAGAATGAGTTCCAGGATAGCCAGGGACATTACACAGAGAAACCCTGTCTTGAAAAAATAAACAACAAAAAAAGCCACTTTACATCTTGAGATAGGGTTTCCTGAGTGGCCCCACTCTGTAGATTCGTCACTTTTCTGGTGCTGTGGTGAAACACCATGACCAAGGTGACTTCTAGAAAAAGAAGTTTATTTCATGTATGGTTCCAGAGAAGGCAGAGTCTATCAAGAGTCAGGCATGGTGGCAGGACAGGAAGCAGATGCCAGAAAGCTACTCCTCAACTTCCCAAATGTGCCGCCCAGTGTGACCAAGTGTTCAGATGCCCAAACTACAGGGGACATCTCATTTAAACCACCACATTCTGTAACTCAGACAGGCCTTGAACTCACAATCCTCCTACCTCAGCTTCCTGAATAGGTATGGTTCCAGGCCAGGCTAAAGGAAACCTATGTGACTGTGTAGGCCAGTGTATTCCTCTGGCTCACGAGTTTCTCAAGCGGATCTGCCTTCACATCATATCTGGTACACCCTGGGAAGTACACTTGAGCTGTTCCTACCTGGGAGAGGTCTGATGTTTTCCAGATCTTTCTCTGTGGTCTTGGACCACTGTTTGCTGCTAACAGGGCCCTCCCACCTGCTATCTTTGTCCAGCTCTTCTGACCCAGATTTACTCAAAAACTTGTCTTCTGTGATTGACACCAGGGCTCTCTTTGAGGCGGCTGCAGGAGTCAGAGCAGACTGTGCTGAGCTTCTTGTGGTTAGAAGAGGAGGGCAGCTGCAGAGGAGAGGGTACCAGATACTACCTGCGTTCTAACATGGCATTCCTTCCACCCACAGGATGGCTTCCCCATCCGGATAAAAGCAGTCCACATAGTGAACGAACCTCGGATATTTAAAGGCATTTTTGCCATCATAAAGCCATTTCTGAAGGAGAAAATAGCAAACAGGGTGAGTAATTTCCTTTGAACTTAATCCTTTTTTAAATTTCCCTTCATTTTTTTTCTCACTTGGTTTATTATCACACCTAGAACATCACTATTTTGTCCAGAAACTAATTTGGAAGTATAAGGTACTTAGACTTAACATGATCCATCCTTTTCATGAGGGAAAGATGGAACTAGTAAGAATACATTGTTTGCCAATAACGGGAACAGGGCGAGGATGTTGTGTTACTGCAGGGCCTCATGTAGCCCAGGCTGAATAGTAGGATTTTTATAAGCTGCCTCCCTGTTCTGTAATCTATTTAGACTTACTAGACACTGAACCAACATGGCATCTTATGTGTGAGAGGATTTGGGTAAGGGAAGTAATGGATCACCAAGCAGCTAGATTGATCATAGCTAATTCAGAGCTTCATGCATACTGAGTAAGTACTGTACTCTGTAACATGAGGGTCCTGCTTGTTGGAGTTTCTGTCCCACCCGGTACCCCACAGCCGGCAAGCCCCAAAGAAAATCACACAGAGTCTACATTAGGTTATAAACTGATTGGCCCATTAGCTCAGTCTTCTTAAAAGCTCTTGTAAGTTATATTAACCCATTGTTCTTATCTATGTTAGCCACATGGCCGGCACCTTTTCTCAGCAGGGCAGCTTACATCCTGCTTCTTAAATGTACTGTTCAGGAATGCTAGGGAAGCTTCCTGCTTCCCAGGAGTTCTCCTGTTCTCACCTCTACTTCCTATATGGTTTTTCCGCCTATACTCCCTGCCTGGCCAATCAGCGTTTATTTAAAACATGATTGACAGAATAAAGACAATTCTCCCACACCTGTACCCCTCTAAGTTACACGGCCAACCCTGGAAGACACTGTCAAAAGAGGATCTTCCTTTCTGACGCACAGAAGTCCCTCCTCTTGATGCAAATGTGGTAGTGACATTTATCCTCTTTCCTTGCAGAGACATTGAGGTCACGCCAAAGGCTGGATTCAGTTTCACACTTTTTCTTTTTTTTTAAAAATCTTTTAAAGTATGTGTGTACAGGTAGAATTTCTGTGTTCTGGCAGCCACTCCCAAACAACCACTCAAAGATTTATTATTAATTATAAATGCTAAGTCAATAGCTCAGGCTTGTTACTAGCTATCTTCACATTTTAAATTAATCCCTATTTCTTATCTACGCTCTGCCACATGGTGGTACCTTCTTTCAACACAGCATGCTCATCCTGCTTCCCTGTTTCTGCTGGAAACTCCTCAGACTCTACCCTTTTTCTTCCCAGCATTCTCTCTGCCCCGAAAATACTGCTTAGCTAGCAACCAATCAGCTTTTTATTAACAATGAGAGCAACCCATTTTCATAGCGTGCAGAAGGAATATTCAACAGTGTGCATGTGTGCGATATCCGAGGAGGCCAGAAGAGAGCATTGGATCACCCTGGAATTGGAGTTACAAGCGGTTGTGAGCCACCTGATGTGGGTGCTGTGAACCAAACCCAGGTCCTCTGGAAGAACAATAAGTGCTCCTAACTTCTGAGCCGCCTCTCCAGCCCAGTTTCATTTTTTCTTTCTTTCTTTTTTTAAAGAAGCATATAGAGAATCTCAAGGTTGTAAGAGCTAAAGCTTAAAACCCAGCTCCAGATTCCCTTTCCCCAAGGATATTAACAGAGAAGAGCCTGTGTGGGTGGTTTTTAAACCACCTCCGGTAATTCTGGTCAATTAGCCTTGAAGGCTGCTGGCTGGGTGTGAGCTCCTGTTGGTTCCTGGCCTCTCTTTTGCTGTAATAAAACACAGAACAAAGTCACTTGGGACAAAGGGGTTTATTTTGGTCCATGAGGGGAAGTCAAGACAATGGAGGGTAAAGTCCCTGGTTGAGTGGTGCCCACAGTGAGAAGATAGTGAAGGCAGGGTAGTAGTTAGCTTGCTCTCTCCATTATGTGCACACCAGGATCTAGCCCTGCCTAGGGAATAGTCATACCCTCAATTACCATGGCTCTCCCATTTGTTCCCTCTGTGTTCACACACTCAATCAACTTCTATATGGACCATGGGAAGAACAGGCCCAAATCCTTACCCTAAGATCCTCCTCACACTCTGGAAAGGCACACAGAATGGATTTGTGATGAAGGGGTTATGCACTCACTGGGGTAGTTAAAGCCAGTACCAGTGAGAAGATCTGTGAACAGCAACTGGGGCACCAGCATGGTATAATGTTGAGGTGTGGGAGGGGTGTCTAGCCTGGAAGAGCAGGTAGGAAGCCGGAGCTGAGTGATGGGGAGAATGATGGGTAAAGCCTGAGAAATTAAAAGGCCAGACTGTGACAGGCTTTGTGAGCCTATGAGATGATTGTAAATATAGTGACATTACCTGAGCCACACTGAAAGGAGGGGACTGTAGTGGGACAAGGCTCAGAATTGAGAGGCCAGGTAGAAGGCCACTGGTAAGCTCTGAGAAATGGTGGCCTGGGACTGGTAGGGTGGTAGTGAAGTAGTTACATCAGGACTCACTGGAAGTTTCTCAGTGGGTGGGTGTGCTAGAGAACTGAGGTACCCCAGGCTCGGGGGCTAAGGAACTTTCTTCACTCAGCACCTGCCACAGGGAGATTGTCATATTACTGATTCTCCTCAGCATGTGTGCTTGTGCTTAAAAAAAAAAAAAAAGGTTTTACAGTGTCTTACGTTTCTATTGCTGTAATAAACCCATAACCAAAAGTATCTTGGGAAAAAAAGAGTTAGCTCACATATCCCTGGTCACAGTCTACTGAGGGAAGAGGCAAGAACTGAAACAGAGTATAGAGGAATGCTTCTTACTGCCTTGTTCCTCATGGCTTGCCATTTGCTATTTTATATACCCCAGAACCACCTTCCCAGGGATGACACTGCCTACAGTGGCTTGGGTCTTCCCAAATCAATCATCAATCAAGAGAATGTCCTGAAGGCCAATCTGATGGGGGCATTTTCTCAATTGAGGGTCTTCTCTTTCAAATGATTCTAGCTTGTATCAAGTTGACCACAAAAAACCCAGCACAATTAGCATATATTAATATATAATAATCATTTCATTATGGCATTGTCACTCCTCATTACCCTCTTGTCCTCATGCCCATTGTTCCTCTTCAAGTAGTCCCCCTTCTACACTCTTGTCTTTTTTGTCTGTTTTGGTGATCCGAGTTTATTTAGGATCACTTACAAGGTCATGAGTAAAGGGCCATTTACAGGAACATGGATACTTACTAGTAGCTATAACACTGAAGAAAATCCCCCTACCCCCAGCAACTATTAACTGCCCATAGATCCTTAAAGGAGTGAGTGGTCCTGCCCCAACACCATGATGGAATGTTGAAGGACCCAGTCTTGTGCCCGTGACCAGTTGCTCAGTCTGTGTTTTTTATACTGTTGTGTTTTAGTTCTTTCTCCATGGGTCTGACCTGAACTCTCTCCATACAAGCCTTCCAAGGAATATCCTCCCCAGGGAGTATGGGGGCACAGCTGGAGAGCTGGACATTGCCACCTGGAATGCAGTGCTGCTGGCATCAGAGGATGATTTTGTAAAAGAGTTCTGCCAGCCTGTGCCTGCCTGTGACAGTCTCCCGGGCCAGCCACTGCTACCTGAAGGACTGATCTCAGATGCGCAGTGTGATGATTCCATGCGAGCCGTGAAGTCCCAGCTCTACTCCTGCTATTAACTCTCTTCTGGGAGAGTCACCGTGTGTAATTCCTTCATTCCTTAGAAACACACAAGGCTGAAGATGCCGAGGCCTCAGTCTTGCTCCATCATTATGCAGCGACAGAGCTGCCTATAAAGATTAAAGGGTGAGCCCACCATTGGCTATCTGCATTATTCCAGGGAAGACATGGAAACTGCCCCGGTGGTTCCCAAATGTTTGCAACTGCTAGTCTGGATAAGCTGTCTGTAGCTGTTTTTTTACCTATCTTGGAAGCAACCAGGGTCAAAGTCACTCTGAAGTAACTAGGAGAAGACACGTGGACTCTGAAACAATTTGGTCACAACTCTGAAGCAATTTGCCAATCCTGAAAATGGCCACAAGTGAAACTGTTAAGAGTCTCTCTCCCCCATAACCCTAAGTGTTGACCTTTGTTGCTCATCAGCAAGATTCAAGGTTCAGGCCCTAGCTGTCATCACTGGACCTAGAAAGCACTGTAAACTGAGCAGTACATATACCAGGACCCAGGCAGTAGTTACAGATCAAATTTGGAAGCCAGGTGCTTCAGAGCATCCCTGGGATTCCAGGGTTGAATCTTGCAATACAAACTTTTCCAAACCCATAAAGCCTTAGCTCTGGTTCTCCATGGGATCATACAGGTCAACATAAAATACTGGATTTCCAGACTACGTGAGTAACACATTTGGACTAGGAGTCAGGTGTGTAGCTGGACAAGACATGGACCTCACCTTTGTCATTTCTAAAGTAAGCTACGTGGGATGATCCTTCGAGGCTGCTGAAATTGTTAGGGTTTCTGCTTGCAAAGGTGGTTGGGTCTTGGTTTTATTGTGGTCCGTACACAAGCCTTATGTAAAGGAGTATCACTATATGGCTGCGCCTTTGGTGTTAACCAACTGCCTTTGTAGAATGATGGGTGACCTTGAAAGAGATGGCTTTTGCGAGGCTGGCCAAATCTTGTACAAACCCTTCCACCCTGGAGACACTAGCAGTATATCAGAAACAGTGATGGCCAGCTTTGGGCTTCTTCTATTTTTGTCTCTGGAAACACACTGGGCCAGGTTGTTGCTGGTTTACCTGGGACCCAGCAGACTGTGGATGAACCAGTTGGCCAGAATGTTAGTTTTGCATTTTAGGCACTTTAGACACCTGTCAAAATTTCAGCCTTAACCCAAGCTTTGAGGGAATTATCTCCTGGTTTTTGACCTGTTTCCTTTGGTATTCATCGGGTATTATGATGTTAAACAGCCTCAACTACTGTTGGTTGTGTATTTACTAGAGTAAGCAGGCATTCCACAAGGCTTACAGACGTGGCTTTTATACACAAAGGTCGGTCAGTTGTTACTAAATTTCCTAAAACATCTGTAGAAATTCTTAATTGAAACTTACCACAATAATGCCAATTCTGGGAACATTCTTTTCACCATAGATGCTAATCCTTTATCTTTTAGATCCTGGCTAAGCTTAAGTGCCAAAACACACCCGTCTTGACTGCCCAAAGACCATTTACTACTAAGTTTCTGCTATTTGGTTTAGCTCCTGGCAGGTTTTCTGCCTACAGGGATGACCACTCACAGACCTAGAAAAACCCATGATGGCTCTGAACCCAGCAACCTGGGCAAAAGACTATATTAACAGCTTTCTTAGGTCCAACAGAGGAAGAGGGCACAAGAAAAAAATAGACAAAGGGAAAGATGAATTCCTCAGCCCCAGGTTCCCTGGTTTAAATCCTGTCACGTGACTAGCTAGTTCTTTGTTTAACAAAGGACAGCCAGGCTCACTGGGAAAAATCTCAGAGCAAAAAGCACCCAGTTTGCTAGGCCTTTCTGATTAGGCCAAAAGGGAGCCATTCCATCAAGCCTGAGAGCGTGGGTCTGCTGTCCCCCCAGCCATTCTGCTGCCTGCTGACTCTAAAACCTCTGGTTTGAAGCCTCTGTGAGACCAGGACTTCCTGGTGTAAAATAAAGCAGTTCGTGTGCTGAGCAAGGGGTGCAGCAAAGCTTCAGTTGAGGGGAACACTGGTAGAGTATCTGACTTTAAAAGTTCTAGACATTTTACAGATAGCTAAAAATGAACTTTTCCTAAAATTCAAGGTTATATGATGTTGGGAGGGAAAAGCGATAGTGAAATAGAAATGGGTTCCAGCTCTATCTTCCTACTTGGCCTTGAATGTGCCACTTGGCACCTTTGATCACTGGATAGAGAGGCTTTACACCAAACTCTGAATCCTGTTCCTAATTGGTTCTCTGGCCATAAGGGCACTCTTCTCTGCTTTTTAGAAACAAGGTCATTTAAGAATATAGGTCAAGTAAATTGGTGCTGCAATATGCTAGTGTAGGGATATGGGAGTTTTCTTCTCTTGCCCAAGTCCACTACCGACTTCCACTAAATTCTGATCCCTGAAACCTATTGTTCTTTCATGGAGGGATACAGATAAAATCTGCAGCAACAGCCAGAAGTGCTGGCTTCACACCTTGGCTTTCTCTGGGCACAAGCCAGTGAAACCACTCTCATCTCATCCTAGGCTTGTAAGCAACTCAGGTTACAAGGTTTCTTCAGAAATGCAGGCATTTCCTCCCAATATCTGGGACAGCCTTACAATCCAGCAGGCAGTTTGGCGGATGTCATTTCATCCTTCTCATCATTCATGGACCTTGCTTTGTCATCTGGGCAGCAACGGCTACACTGCTGTTGTGGCGCTACAATACCTCATCTTGAAGTCATGCACTTCAGGTTTTCCTGTGGAATCTCCTTTAAGAAGGAAAACGTTCACTCGATGTACGTGTAGCTATCCCATGGTCATGTCAGGCTGGAACACCAATGGGTTCCTCAGGCGCTCAGTATTGCCATCTGTTCACTCTGTAAATCTCAAGCAAATTTCTGCTCTCCCAACTCAGAAATGCTCAGCTTCAAACGCAAGAAGCACCACCAAATACTTCTCCGAGGGAGCTAGCTCCATAGGAAGGCTCAGTGTGACTTGCAGTTGGAGACGACTACATGTTTATAGGTTTTCGATTACCTGGAGTCCTGTGTGTGTGTTTTCAATCTCACTGGAGGCTTTTCCCATCAGGCAGTTAAGTGGTGGCTGCTTTGGAGTCTCCTGGATGTGCCTCGGCTTCTTGGCATAGCACACAGGAACCCAACAGGTAAATACTTGAAACTTCCCAGTGGCCAAGACCTCTGATACCCTTCTGACCGGTGGGAATGGGGCCATTTTCCTGAGCAGTCTAGGCTACTATTTTAGCCCGTGGTCACGTTCCTTACTTCAAACTGAAATTCAGTTTGACTTTGAGTTTAGGCACATGTGGTAGATTCATCTACTTCAGTGTTTGTTTTGACCAAAGTTTATTTTTCTAGTGCATTTTTCTAAGTGGTGAAAATATGTAATTTTAGTATGCATGACTGGATCTCCAACAATAAAAATCTCTGTAAGGCTGAGTGTGTGCTGTGCTTTTGTTCTTGGAACAAAACCTGGATGTAGTCCTGGTGACCTGGATAAACACAGGTTTCCTAACCATGGGCCCAAGTACAGCTTCCTCCCAAGATGGACTTGGGAGGGGCATTGTGGCAGGCACTGGCTGCCACTGAAGATCATGAACTCTTATAACACGCTAGTTATGTATGAAGAAAAATGACCTTAGTTCCACACAGTGGCAGAGGCATGCATTTTTCAGTTACCAAGACTTGAGATGTTTCTCTGGACTGGCCCTGAATCCTTCCAATGATAGCTAATGATTCCTAAAGAGCTCCTGTGGCATGGGCAGATGTGCCAAGTACACAGTACATAATTTCATTTAAATCTTCAGATACTATGAAGTATATTGCTCCCGTGAGAAAACCAGGGCCCAAAAATATTAATTAGCTTGCCAAGGACACTCCAAGCCAGGATGGATCCTGTCTCAGGAGGGCATGACAGGTGGAGTGCAATGGCAAACATGAGAATCAGAAACAGCCACATGAAGTGACAAATGGCTATTCAGTCCCTGGTATTCTAGAAGCTGAGGCTCAAGTTTGGGGTCAGCTTGGACATCACTAGACCCCCATCGCTCCACTTGATCTTAGTCAAAAGGCCAAGAAGTAGCGGTGGCACTTGCCACTCTGTGAGTTCAAGGCCAGTTCCAGGACACATAGTTTCAGAACAGCTAAGGTTGTTACAGAGAAACCCTGTCTTGAAAAACCAAAAATGAATGAACGAAAAAAGCAAATAAAAAGGCTGGGATGTGAGAGACTATGTCTTCAAAAACAAAGTATCAGAAACTGTTTTCTGAAACAAGTACAAATGTACAAGTATATTTTGTCTACGTGGGTGGGGTTTTTTTTTTTTGGGTTATGTTTGTGAGACAGGGTTTTATGTAGTCCAGTCACATCTTGGACTTGCCATATAACCAAGTATAATACTGAATTTATACAGCAATCCTGCTGCTACCTCCCAAGTGCTAAAGTGTGTTCCACTGTTACTCTGGGTTCATTGTATACATTAATTACATAATGGGATTCATTATAACATCTCCATACATGCATGTATTTATTTCATTACCATCTCTTGTCCTCTTCTCCCTCCCAATGAGTCCCCCTTCTATTTCATGTTTTTTCTTGTGTGGGAAACAGTGAATTTAACTAGTTATTTGCAGGAGTAGGGACAATTTACCAATGATTACACCTCTGAAGAAAGTTCTCTCTCCCTTAGCAACCTTGCATCACCACCACCCAGCCTCCCCAAGTTTTTATCTCAGAGACTGAAGTTGTATTTAACATTTTCATCCAGGAACATCTATACACAAGTCCAGACTACAGGAGCTACTGGAGTAGGATTAGTGCCACACACATTAAGCTGCTGCCTGCTATTTGTTTATAGAGGAACGTCCAGAGCAGACAGCAATCTGGCAGGCATAGTGGTTGAGTTAGTTGGGAAACTCTTAGCACAGGATGCAGGCTTACTGCTGGCTTCCGGTGATGCAACAGGTAAATATACATGTTACAGTGGAGCAAGCTCTCTAGGTGAGCCTTTCTGGGGAAGTCTGTTTCTCACTCTAGGATGAGATGACACTTTACTGCCACTGTAAGGCAGTTGTGAGGATCAGTACCTCTCCATGGTCTAAGGCAGAACTTTTCCAGCCTTCCAAAGCACATGGCAGTGGTTCAACACTACCACAGTCAGTAAAAGTCCTATGTGACTGGATTTAAGGTTGGTAAGTAGGGTTAGGGCTGTGGCTTAGAGATGATCAGCATGCAAAAAGCCATGGATTTAAAAATGGACAGTGGTGGCACACACCTTTAATCCCAGCACTTGAGAGGCAGAGGTACGCATATCTCTGTGAGTTCTAGGCCGTCCTGTTCTACCGTATTAGGACAGGCTCCAAAGCTACAGAGAAACCCTGTCTCGACAAACCAAAAGTCATGGTTTGATCCTCAGCACCATTAAGGGAAAAAAAAGCTAGTAATAATAGCTTTAAGCCAGCACTCTCCTTAGAGGATTTTTTAAAAAAGTAACTAATGTTCATGTCATGCTGGGCGGTGGTGGCACACGCCTTTAATTCCCTAACACTAGGGAGGCAGAGGCAGGGAGATCTCTGTGAGTTCTAAGGCAACCATATTACAGAGACCCTGTCTCAAAAAACAAACAAGTTCATGTCCTTACTTGGACCCCAGTCACTACAGAGATAACCTGAAGATGCTGGTGAAAAGCTAGCACTCTAAACACAGCACTCAGAAGGCAGAGGCCAGCTTGGTCTAGATATCAAGGCTATCTCAAAGGAAAAGATACTAGTGCCTAACCAGGTGATGTGGAAGCGGTAAAGCAGTCTCTCCCTGTGTGTCTTCTGTCTATTCTGTCTCCTATACCTTGATGGGCCCAGGAGCAATGAGGTCTATCTTTAAGTCTGAGGTTTCTCTCTGCATTGCCATTTTCTTAGTAACCTTGAGCAAATCACCTTCTTCTAAACCTCAGTGTAAAGTTTAAAGAGAGAAAGGGAGGTAACCACCAACCACACAACAGTAGCTATTGTTAAATCACTACAAATGTAGCTGTTCATATGACCATTGAGGGCGGGAGGACTGCTAAAGGGTAAACCCAAGGCTTTGGGCAGGCTAGGCAAAAATACTGTATCTCTGAGCTAGATGTCCAGCTACATGATATCTTACTCTTCACTTGAAGATAGGCTTAAGTCACACAGCAATAATCAGGACATGACTGCACAGGCTACTAATTTGTATACCTAGGTAACAGGAAAGATGGACCAACACAACAGGAATAAAGAGATTACGTACAATCCCTGTTAAGAAGCACAGGCCTGGCATTTGCTGTCAAAAACCAGAGATCACCCATTAGCAGAACACTTAGCTTAGCTTCCTATGTAAGGGAAAGGAGTTAAGTAAGGATTTCTCATAGACAAAAAGCTGTTCTGCTTTAAATCAGATCTGAGTTATGGTCTAAAAGTTAAAAAATTCTACCAATAACTAGACCCATGGCTGGTTTATGGAAGAAAAAGAACTTGCTGGGGACTGTACTCAGCACCTCATACACGCTAGGCAAATATTTCTCCACTAAGCTACATGCGTGTGTCTTTCATTATTTAAGATAAGGTCCCCCATGTTGCTCAGGCTAAAACATGACCTACAGCCAAAGCAGGGCTAGAGTTTGTGATCTTCCTGCCTCAGCATCCTTAGTACCAGGGATCATAGACATGTGCTCCCATCCCTGATTTCCAAGACTATTTTTGGCAGTTCCTTTGGTTAGCAAGGTAAAATTTTAGGCTGAGCAATGGTGGCTGCTGCTTATAATCTATCTCAGTGTTTAGTAAGAAGAAGGGGCAGAACTCCTCAAAGGACTCCTCTCTCTGTGGCCTAGCCTACAGAGCAAGTATCGGGCCAGCACAACCTAGAGCAAGACCCTTTCTCCAAACACACTGACCTAGAGCAATAGTTCTCAACCTTTCTGATAGTGTGACGCTTTAATACAGTTCCTCATGTAGTGATCCCCAACCATAAAATTATTTTTGTTTCGACTTCATAACTCATTTTTTTGCTGTTATGAATTGTAAATATCTGTGTTTTCTAATGGTCTTAGGCAACCCCCATGAAAGAGACCCCTTCCCAAAAGGGGTCATAAGTAAATTAATTCAAGCTGAGCCAAACAGCTTCTCCCAGTGGCAAACTCTGCTGTTGCCTTTGATAAATTCCTAGAATGTGCCACTGATCGCTGAGTCAGGGCCCTCAAACTGCAGATGAGCATGTGATGAAGTATCAGGTGGACTCACCTGGAATGGGATGATTTTGAACTTTGACTCTAGGCTTACTCAAAATGCTGGCATTCTTCATACTTGTGTGTGTACAGTTCTGCACTTGATGTGTGACTCACTTGCATCTTGAAAGAATGTTTCATGTTTAAGAGTCAGACTTAATCGAGGCCAGCCTGATCTACAAGAGCTAGTTCCAGGACAGGCTCCAAAGCTACAAAGAAACCCTGTCTCAAAAAACCAAAAATTAAAAAAAAAAAAATTAAAATAAATAAAAGAGCCAGACTTAATTCATTCTTAAGAGTGTAGCCAAGCAAAGGTGGACTGCTCTATTTTTAAAAAGAACTTATTATTTCAAATTATCATGGTAGGGAAAAATTCTTTATTGGACTTTATTACATTATTTTAAATCATAAGGCAAAGAACAGGGAACTGTGTTTTGAGATTTAGGACCACTGGGCAGTGGTGGCGCACGCCTTTAATCCCAGCACTCGGGAGGCAGAGGCAGGCGGATCTCTGTGAGTTCGAGACCAGCCTGGTCTACAAGAGCTAGTTCCAGGACAGGCACCAAAGCTACAGAGAAACCTTGTCTCAAAAAACCCAAATAAAATAAAGTAAAATTTAAAAAAATTAAATTTAGGAACTTTAAAGGTCTGACTGTGACTCCCCTGCTGCTAAGAGCAGGGTAGCTGCCTTACAGTTAAGATCACAGGTCAAGCCTATCTGCCCTTATAACTTGATTTCCACACATCAACCTGCAGGACAGTGGTTCCAATAACTCCCATCAAACCCAGCTTTCCTAGCCTCCAACTCTACTTAGCTGATCATCTGTTTGATTCTCTAAAACTACCTCAAACCCAGCCTCTATCAGATTCTGAACATCTCTGACCTTTTAAATTCCATCTAGTCTGGTTTTAATCCATATGACATTGGCACTTACTTTCAAAAGTGCTCAAAACAGATTCACTCTATGAGACAACTTTATCTCCAATCTCAGGTAGGTAAGAAGTACTGACCCTGACTGACGCTCGGGCTTTGTGTGCTCAAGGTCACAAGCACAGTAATACTTGAAGGCCAATTAATAGCTAGAAAAGAGCATAGCTCTGATAGAGACCCAGGAGGTCTGACTCCCAAACCTTTATCATTTGAAAGGTCAAACTTCATCATTTTGATACAACCAGGATCCCAAATAGAACCTATCTACACATATAAACCAGAATCTTCCAGAAATCAATCTCTCCTATCCACTTTAAACACTAATGTGGAAATGGTCTAAGCTATCAATTTCTCCCCAAACCCTCCTTACTTCTCTATTTCAAATCTCAGATAAATTGCCCTGGTATCTGGTATGAACCAAAGCTACAAATCTTAAGGGCATTCTCGCTAGGAAGTCCACTGTACTAGCCTTTATCTAGGGACCTCTTCTCTTGAGTTTTCCCATGTTGGTCAGCTCATTTTCATTAACTTTAAGCCCAAGATAGAAGAATGTGTATCTGTCATGTCTTTATCCCTACCGGGTGTAGTACAGACACTTGGCCAGTTTCTGTTGAAAAGCCTACTTTATTATTCCTACTGGGCTGCTTTTCAGTAGTATCTTCTTTGACCTCTTACTTACCTTGGTCTTTACCAGAGAAAATATTAGGGATAGTTTCTAAATGAACGTAAGACTTCACTTACTAGTCAAATCTTAAGTACCAGAAGAGAAGCAAAGCATCTGCCTGAAATGTCAGATTGACAGGCAACTCTCCAAACAAGCAAACAATACTGACCAAAGCCAATTGAAGAAGGAGCCTTAAGAGACCAGGTATGGTGGCTCAGAGCTACATTTCAGTACTTGGAAGCTAAGGCAGGATTTGAGTTCCAGACAAGTCTGGGATACAAAGAAAAGACCCTTTCTAAAAAGCAAACAAACAAACAAGAAACTAAATATCTATTTTAATCAAAGGTACTTTTATAATGCAAATGTAATAAACTAACATGCCTCTGAGTTTTACACACTTATAACAAGATCAGTACATAACACTGCAGCGTTTCCCAAGTGAACTTTCATTTAATCAAATCTACAAAGCATTTACTGGGATGACATAGGTGACAAAGCCACAGACTTCTATCAAGCAGCAGTGTAGTATAAAAAGTAAAGGAACTCAACAGCCTTCTCTCAGCCTTATCAGCAGCCATGTTTCTGGGGAAGGACCTACATCCGTTAATTCCTTTCCACAAACCAGGATGCTAAACCTCTGAAGAACCAATGCAAGAAACAGTGTGCCTGTGTCACTCAGCAAAGACCTCTACTGAGGAAACTGTGGATTAATGCATTTCTTTTTTGTTTTTTAAGGAGATTGCAATAGAAATATATTAAAGATAGCCTCAAATATCCAACAATCTTCTAACTTACATTTTAGACCAAAGTAGGAATCTACAGGTCTTTATAAAGAACTCTCTTCACGGCACAGCTGTAGTTCCTGCTAAAACACAAAATGTTCCCTTTGTGCTACAGCCTTACAAATAAACATATATATATATATGAAAGTTCAGATTCTGCATCAAGCATTATTCATTTCTTGCCTTTTGATATAAACATGAATACAGCCAAATTGTAAAGCGTTCACTTAATAGTTTAGTTGATGAAACCAGAAGGGATATGTGTTTTCAGCAAGGAGCTTTGTCAGCTTTAGCAGTATCCTTGGCACTCCGAAGCTAGCTGAAGTCCCGACCTGTGAGGATGAGTGGAGCCACAAGAGTCCAGAGGTAAAGGAGAAGGCACACCCAGCTGGAGCCCATTTTGAACCACACAGCTAGCCAATTGCTGGATACTTTCTGGAACTTGGCATCAGGACTAAGAAAAAAAAAGAAGGGGGAGGGGAAGGAAACTTAATATTGCGAAGCTGAGTCCTTCCCATACCCATGCCAAGAAACCCTCAGGGAGACTCAGCTGCTACTATTAACCTTGGAGGGTTCTAGCGGGGACTTGAGAAGCTATTTTCAGTTACTATGTCCAACAGACTCTACCTCTCAAACACCATTTTCCTTCTTGCTAACATGAAAGACCTAACTATTTTTTTTTTAGCAAGGTTCTTATGTACCATCTGAATTATTCTAGTTACTAGCAAAATGGAAATAGTCTCCCTGAAATGGTTCCTGCTTAGGATATTATTACTTTGACCAGAATACTTTAATATTGCCTCTCTAAAAGCACAGGAAAAAATATATCAATATCAGGCCAAATGGTTTTATGCCATGATTTTCTTAAAGCGATCAATAATTTGAACCACAAAGAATTCCTACTGGATTCTATTTCAAGCAGGGTATGTTAGCACATGCTCTTAATCCCAGGAGTTAGGTGGCTGTAGCAGAACAAGAGGAAGTTTGAAGCTAGACCATCTGAAACAAACAAAAAGGACTCCAGAAAAGGATACTAAATACAGACAGCTTCATTCTCTGAGACAGAGAAGGGCACCGTAATAAGGACAATTCACATAGATATATAGGCTTTCCCAAGGGCTGAGTACTCTATCTTTGTCTAGGCCTCCTACCTGTACCACCTGGTTATGGTCATCATGATGTACAAAGAAGCACAGCAAAGCATCAAGTGGAAGAAGGAGTAGCTATACTGCACCCCCTCCTTCTCATTGTCCACAGCCCGACGAGGCTGTCCATCTTCTTCATCATTGGCTCCATTGGTGGTATCACCAAGGATAACACTGTCACTCCCAGAGAGGGTCAGCTTGTTAACTTGGCTATTGCTTGAAGTACGAATGCTGGAAAGTAATCCCAAGAAAATCGCATCAAGAGAAAGCCATTTCAGATGAAATAATGTCTTTGACCCATATATGACTAAGTTATTTCTGGGCTGTTCCTACTTGGGACATGGAAAGCCTGCTGAAAGTCCTGTCCAAAGATACAACCTGCTGCCTATTAATTACAGGATGGTACTTTTCTTAGTAGTTGCTCCTTCATGGCTCAATTCCAAAAGCACGCCACCCAGTGTCTCTTCTACTGAGACATAAGTGCCTCTACTATGGTTGTAATAAACCTCTTACTAGCCAACTTATGTAGAAAGAGACTACTCATTCATTTCCTGGCTGCCCAGACTCGAATAATCACACAGAAGCTGTATAAATTACAACACTGTTTGGCCTATTAGTTTAGGCTTCTTATTAATTAATTCTTATATCTTAAGGTATTGCCACAATGTTGTGGCTTACCGGGTAAGTTCCAGGTGTCTATCTCCTTTGGCAGCTACATGGCGTCTACTTGACTACGCCTACTCTCTCTCTCTCTCTCTCTCTCTCTCTCTCTATATATATATATATATATATATATATATATATATATATATATATATTCAGATTTCCCAACTGACTTTACTCTAAGCCATTGGCCAAAACAGTTTTATTCATTAATCATGTAGGACATTCTTCTGTATATGTGTTGCTTTTATTAGCTAATGAATAAAAAGAAGCTGCTTCGGTCTATGGCAGGACAGAATACAGCCAGGTTGGAAGAGATATAGAGAGAGAATAGGCAGAGTCAGAGACATGCCATGTAGCTGCCTAAGGAGACAGATGTTGGATCCTTACCAGTAAGTCACAGCCTCATGCTGAAACATAGGATTAATAGAAATGGGTTAATTTAAGATTTAAGAGCTAGCTAGAAACATGTTTGAGGCTTTGGCTTCAAATAATTAAAATAGTTGTAATTAAAATAGTTTCTGTGAGCCGGGCGGTGCGGACGCCTTTAATCCCAGCACTCGGGAAGCAGAGGCAGGCGGATCTCTGAGTTCGAGACCAGCCTGGGCTACAAGAGCTAGTTCCGGGATAGGCTCCAAAGCTACAGAGAAATTCTGTCTCGAAAAACAAAAAAAAAAGTTTCTGTGGTATTATTTGGGTCTGAGCAGTCGGGAAACGAGTCAGCAGTCTCTGACCAGACACTTATTCATCCTTCACTTCTGTCTCAATGCCATGACCTCTTGAAATTCTTCCCTGGCATCATTCCTCCCTAGGACAGATGAGAGGCTTCCTCCTACTTCCCAGTGATCTCTAGGTGTCCTGCCCCAGCACTTGTCAATCCTGTCTTGCGAGCTATTTAAAGAACTCCTTAATATCAGCTATAGGCATCTGGATTTCCAACACTGCAGACGCTCACTAGAAGAATGAATTAATGACTAAAGAAAAAAATATAAAGGACAAAAACTATACAATCATTTCAACAGATAAAGCACAAGACCAAATTTAGTATTTTTTAAGATGAAAATACTCAAAGTGACGGGTGATGGCAGTCCACACCTTTAATCCCAACACTCAAGAGGCAGAGGCAGGTGGATCTCTATGAGTTTGGACAGCCTGTCTACAGAGTAAGTTCCAGGACAGCCAAGACTACACAGAGAAACCCTGTCTTAGAGGAGGAGGAAAAAGAAAATACTCAAAGAATATAGACTTTTCAACTGATAGGAGTCCATCAGTAAACACAAAACCAGCAAGTGTCATACTAATAGTTAAAGACAAAAATTGTTCCCTCTCAAGATCAACAACAAAGCAAAGATCCCACTGTTGAATTTACTATTTAATATTGCACCATAAGTTCTAGCCATAGCAATTAGACACAAAAAAGATAACCAGCAACTGATTTCAACAAGCTGTTATATACAGAAGGCACCTATTTCTATAGTTCACATTATACCATGGTGGACTTGTAATGCCAGCACTCAGAAGGCTGATACAGGACGATCAGGAATTCAGTGGTGCATATACATATGACAAGCAGATAAACATACACACATAAAACAAAGTTATTTTATAGATAATAAAATAAATAAAACAACCTCAGAGTGGTGGCACACACCTGTAATCCTATCACTAAGAAGAATCCAGAATTCAAGATCAGTATAAGCTACAAGACTTTGCAAAAAAAAAAAAAAAAAAAAAAAAAAAAAAAAAAAAAATGCTCAACAGGCTTGGCATGGTGATGGTGATGCACCCCTTTAATCCTAATACTTGGGAGGCAGAGACAGGCGGACCAACGTGAATTCCAGACCACCCTTGTCAAGTTGTAAAGCAAGTTTCAGGAAAGCCAGGGCTAAACAGAGAAACCTTGTCATGGAAAAAAACAAAACAAAACAAAAAAGCTCAGCAGGTGCAGGTAAACCCTGACAACCTAATTACAGCCCTGGAATGCACAGTGGGAAGGAGAAACCCAGTTCCTGAAAGTTGTCCTATGACCTCTGTGCCAGGGCAGACACCTACCACGTGGGAGGTGAAGGCTGGAGGACTAGTTCTAGATCATTTACAGCTAAACAGCAAATGTGAAGTTGGCCTGGACATGAGCTCCTGCCTCAACAACAGAAAGTCTAAAAGTAGCCAACCAGTCTAACTGCAGTATAGTTTGCTCATCCCTACTCTAGATAATCTTTGAAAATAAAACTGGGGCCAGTAAGATGGCTCAGTGAGTTAAGATGCCTGCTGCCAAGCCCGATAACCCAGAACTCACATGGAGAAAGGAGAGATCCATGTCCCACAAGTTGTCCATTAACAACTTTCATATGTGAACTATGGTGCAACTGTTGCTCCCTCAATAACTATACACACAAAATGTTTAAAAAACTAAGTTAAATATGAAATACCATGTACTAAATGGTTTCCATGGTAAAAGTATACTGGAACTGACTTTATCTATCAGGATGGCCTCAAACTCAGAGGTTCACCTGCCTCTGCCTCCTGAGTGCTGGGATTAAAGAAAGGCAAGTGCCACTACCGACAGGCTGGATTTTCTGAATTTAAGACATATACACACACATATACATATACTTGCAAAAATATACAAAGAACTTTTTATTGAAGGAGGCATGCTGGTAGGATTTGCCTAAGGAGGTGGAGGCAGGAGGATCAAGGCCAGCCTGATCTACAGAGGTAGTTCCAGGACATGCTCCATAGCTACACAGAGAAACCCTGTCTTGAAAAATAAAAAAGTAAAAAACAATAAATAAAAGAAGCTATATTCTTTTAATTCTTTACACTGCTTTAAAAACATATTATTCACTTTCATGAGAATCTTATATCAAGCACCTCTTATCTAGAACTTACCTAGAATAAATAAGGCAGACAACAAAGATAAACAGCACCCAAAAATCATCCAAACTCATAGAGTGTCCAGTCCGTGACGGTGGAGTGTAAGCAGGAGCAGGAGTAGTTGAATTTGCTGGAGACACAGTCGGTGAAGTTAAATGTGTAATGATGCTCATAAGAGAGGGGTTGCAGGAACGGTCTGAAAATGGGAAAGTTTTGCTATCATTAGTTACAGCTCACTCGTGTTCCAAGGAGAATCAGAGGGCTTGCCTACACACCATTTAGCTGTGCTGTAAAACACACATAAAAGGTATGTTTAGAAGAACCTGGCGGACCCTAAGAGAGACTTACATAGATCTAATCTACATGGGAAGTAGAAACTATAAAAAGACAAGATCTCCTGAGTAAAGGAAGCATGGGGACCTTGGGGGAGGACTGAAGGGGGGAAGGGAGAGGCAGGGAGGGGAGCAGAGAAAAATGTAGAGCTCAAAAAATATTAAAAATATTAAAAAAAACAAAAACAAAAACAACCTGAAACGGACTGGAGAGATGGCTCAGAGGTTAAGAGCACTGACTGCTCTTCCGGAGGTCCTGAGTTCAATTCCCAGAACCACATGAAGGCTCAGAACCATCTGTAATGAGATCTGGTGCCCTCTGCAGTTATACATGCAGGCAGAACACTGTATACATAATTAATGAATAAATGAATCTTTAAAAAAAAACCTGAAACTTAGTACTGTATTTACATCTTACTCTAGTTTTATTTCAGTTACTTAAAAGGTAAATAACTGAAATCTACTGAGAACACTGACCATTCACAAGTAGTTTTCTTGTTTGTTTCACATTTGCTCTAGCTCCAGTTTGTATACCCAGCAAAGGAGCACGTCTATTGATGAGTTAGGACATTCCCTTACCAGGCTCGTTGGTCATGGCTGACCACGTGAGGTAAATGGTGTACAGAGTGATAATGGAGGACTGCAGGAGGCCAGAACGAGGCTGATGTTCCTGTGGAATTAAACAAAAACAATGCCACATGATCTGTAAGGAATGAATGACCCCCAGAGATGCACTGAATTATTAGAAATTGAAAACCTGCTTTCTGACAGTTAAAAGATGACAATGACAGATAGCCCTTCAGTTTCAGTTAGTCCACAAAATAAGATGACGCATCTTCTGCTAGTTTGCAAAGCATTTCACAATCTTGAAAATTCCTTTATATCAATCGTGTGTTTATGTGTCTGAGTAAGTGCATGCCACTAATGTGTGGATGTCCTTGGAGGTGATGAACCACCTCATCATGGCTACTGTGGACTGAACTGAGTCCTCTGAAAGAGCAATACTTACTGCCAGTAGCTGACCCATTTCTCTAGTCTCCTTAAATTTATCAATTTGTAAAAAAGTGTTTATGTTGCGTATGTGCATGTGTGTAACTAAGAACAGGTGCATCCCTTGGTAAGTGTTGTGAGGTCAGAGGACAACAGTGGTTACCAGTCCTTGCCTGTTTTCTGCATCTCCCACTACATCTCCCTGGCTAGCCGGTCACGAGTTTCTAGTTCTCATGTCTCCACTCCTCTCACAGTAGGAACACTGAGATTACATACACGAATACCATGCCCAGCTTTTTACATGAGCTTTGGGGATCTGAACTCAGGTCTCTCTCTATGCTTGGTGTTTTATCCACTAAGTCACCTCCCCATTTACTCTTAGTATAAAAACTGAGCTTGGTAGCTCATGTTTGCAATTCTAGCACTACTGAAGTGGAAGTGTCCAAGGCCAGTCTGCGCTACAGGATGTGAAAAGCCAAACATATGGAAAACAACATTCTACTCACATTTAAGACTCTGTTAAGGTTTTATTTCTTTGGTTTCTGTTCTTTGAGCCAGATTCTCACTACATAGCCCTCGCTAGCCTGGAACTAACTATGCAGACCCAGATGATCTCAAACTTGCCGAAACTGCCAATGAACATTACCATACCAAGCTTCAAGTAACCTAGTTTTGGGAGTGGGACTACTTTCTTCTCTTTAAGTTCTGTTTAAATATATTTATTAAGTATGTGTAGGGACATGTTGCCACAGTGTATGTGTGTATGAATGTCACAGAACAACATGCAGGAGTCAGTTCTCCCCGTCTACCCTATGAGTCCTGGGACTGGAACTCCAGGTACCAAGCTCAGGAATAAGCACCTTTACCCACTGAGGCAACTCACCATCCCCAAGCTACCTAGTTTTTAATGATCAGGAAATGAGTATCATCAAGATATAGGAACTCAACAGGGCATGGTGGCACATGCCATCAAAAAGGTCCCAAAGTTCAAGGTCTGGACTGTCTGGTGAGTTCTAGGCCAGTTAGGGCTATAATATGAGAATATCTCAAAATATAAAATTAAAAACTAAAAAAAAAAAAAGTCAAGAAAAAAAATATAGCCACTCAATAGCACATACACGATCACTAAGCTATAATTACAAATATTTAACAATAATATGGAGAAATATTTAAGTAGCTAAATAGAGATATAATTAAAACATTGTCTGCAATTTAAGCTTAGCTAGCATTAATTCTAAGTCTTTCACAAGAGAAAAGAGAAAACCATCATACCTGAATTTTGGGGAGAATGGATACAACAGAAACAGCAACACAAAAAATCAGGTTAAGGCTGATGAAGACCTTATTTTCTGTGCAGCCATCTGGTTTGGTGTAGAAGATGTAGAGCAACACAGCAAATATAATCGAAAGAATATAAAACAAGCTTGTACAAAACAGCAAAGCTGGAAAAGGGGAAAACAATATGAATATCCAGTGTCCAAAGAAATGGCTAGAATTAAGATCAATTTTCTTCTATGCTATATAAGTAAACAGACTTAATTCACTCCCATGGTGAGTAATAAGCTACAGGAAAACTTGAAATGGCCCAAGGTTAAAGCTTCATATTATTTTAAAATGATTCACCGTTAAACTCCAAAATCCACTAAGTAACTCACAACCTGGAACCTAACCTGGGTTTCATGGGTTCAAGAAAAAATATTTGGTGACTCCATTTGAATAATCTCTGAATTACATATTAAATATGTACATAAGTTTTTCCTAGATGATTCCTGGTTTTTCAATGGCACCATTCAGGGTCAGGTATGATGGGTGAACACCTGTAATACTAGCATTTGAGAAGCTAAAGCTGGAGGATCACAAGTTCAAGGCTAGTCTAACTACACACAGCTCCTCTCCACAAACAAGGTCATAGTTGGCAATAACTACATGCGAGGGATGATGTCTAGGTAAACAAATCAGGCTCTCTTTGAGACAATTTCACTTTGTAGCCACTGGCTACTTAAACCTGGCTCCCATCACAAATGATATAACCTCCCTGGTCTGGGAAAATAGTTCCTTTCCATTCACATAGATAGTTGTATAATTGAATCTAAATCTAAAAATGTTTTCTTATCATCTCAGCAGTATAATTCCATTATTGACAGACTCCAACAAATGTATTATTCTCACCTTCCAGCAAGGCATACAATTCACAATAGGCTTAAATGACGAACTAGCTTTTTAAAAGGCAGTTATAGGGGTTGGGTTGGAGAGCATTTGTGGCTGCTCTTCTAGAGGACAGGGGTTTCAGTCCCAGGGGAATCTGATTCCCTCTTCTGGCCTCCATAGGCACGGCATAAATGTGGTGCACAGACATAAATGCAGGTATAACACCTTGCCACACATACACATACAGTTTTTAGAATGTAAGCCCTAGCTGGGCAGTGGTGGCACAGCAGAGGCAGACAGATCTCTGTGACTTCGAGGCCAGCCTGGCCTACAGAACTAGTTCCAGGACAGCTAGGGCTGTTAA
>JAQHUG010000077.1:724183-743605 GCA_028555095.1 Dicrostonyx torquatus | reverse complement strand
ATTTATTGAATTATTCTTTATCAATAAAAACTCAGGAGTCAGATATTGGGGTAAAGACCTGAATAATCAGAGAAGCCATCAGTAACCTCCTTTCTCTCTTTCCTAAATCTAAAAGGGCCAAGACTCTTTCTAAGCCCCACCCTACTCCTTCTTTTGTCTCTCTATATGTCCTCAGTCCTCCAAAACATCTATGGCTAATTGTGGTTAGCTTGTAACTAGCTCTGCCCTCTGACTCAAAGTAAACTTTATTGTTAGTCATGAGAGTGTCAGAGTGTGATCAAAATATCCCAATATATCATTCAGATATTGTTTGGCCATTTATGGGATCTTTGAACACTATTTTCTTTTCTTTCTTTTTTTTTTTGAGACAGAGTTTCTCTGTATATTTCTGACTGTCCTTAACTCACTCTATAGACCAGGCTAGCCTTGAACTCACAGAGATCTACCTGTCTCTGCATCCCTGAGTGCTGGGATTAAAGGTGTGCACCACCATCACATGGCTGTGGGATCTTTGAACACTATATTAAAGAATGTGTATGGACTGATTTAAGTCTTAAAGGTAATATGTATTTCAAACTCATAGATAAATGAGTTAAAAGTCACATGCTCCTGAAATGTGATTTCTTTTCATAATCTTTTGAAGCTCAGCAACTCAAGTTAGATATCCTGAGGGCAGCACATGTTGAGGGAGGGCCCTGGGGGTGGCGTGGGGAGGGAATGTGTTTGTTGAAATTGTTCAGGAGCAAAGCTCGGCTCACTTGAAGCCCAGAGATTTGTCATCCAAATATGTGCAGATTGCTGTGCTATAAATAGCTTGAACTCAAGTAAACAGCCTCTTCCCCTAGCTGCTGTTTGGCCATTATTCACATGCCAGAGCAGGCTGGGAACGGCACCGGCACCAGCCTCACTCAGTGCATGGCACCCATATCCTGGTCTTCTCTGCTTGGCAGAGCCGGAGTCAGGTGTTTGCCCACCTTGGGCTTCCTCTGGGGCCCAGCCTGTTGTGGCTCTTTGCCAACTTGCCACTGCTCTAGGCCAACCATAGCTAAGAATATTGGCAAGAATTAAAAGCCCGGAGCCACATGTCTGGACTAAAGCAGATTTATTAGGCACAGGTGGTGTCTTTTCAGAGCAGAGGCACACATGGCTGCTTCGTTTGGAACCTAAAAAGAGTGGCACCGCTTGTCAGAAGTGTTCTGGGCTGTCTGTGCCAAGAGCTCGTATGTGTGCCAGGGTCTGGCTGCTGGCATTTCCAGAGCCCCTTAGAGACTCATGCAGAATGCTGACAGAGCAACAGAGGACATTCCATGGTTGGTTGCTGTTTTCTTTGTGGGGTTGGGGGGTGTCTTTCTCTCTCCCCCCTCCTTTGTCTCCCTCCTGCTTTTGCTCTCCCTCTGCTGTATTCATTTACAGTGGCTGCAGGTCAAATGCCCACACTGGATGGGGACCAGGGAGTCTGAAATCTTGGACAAATCACTTACTTTTCTATTCTTCATTTTTCAAATGAAGATAGTCCTGACCCCCATGTTTTCATGGGGTTGATGAGAAAATTTATGTGCTATTACTTTCTGGATGATAGCAAACTGCAGGATGTGAAGGGAGGCGTGGTGGCTCCAGACCTGGGCCCTGGCGGGCAGGGATTGCTCGAGAGTTAGAACCAAGAACGCACATATCAAGTGGCAATAGCAGCAGTGGTTACATGAATGTCCCTTAGGTGCCTGAGGATTTCTAACCCTGAGGGACATTAGGTTTATAAACGGGTTTATAGATGCTGACATTAGCAAAAGGGCCTGCTAAATGCTGATTACAATAACCGATAACAAAAGATAAGAATTTAAAATACTGGTAGGACATAACTGTGAATGAATGAATGGTTTTGTTGTTGTTGTTGCTTTTGAGACTGGATCTCATTATGTAGCCTTGGCTAGCCTAGAATTTGTTATGTACCCAGGCTGGCCTTGAGCTCACAAAGATTCTCCTGTCTCCAAAGTGCTGGCTTTTAAGGATGTGTGCCATCATGCCTGTCCATGATCAACTTAAAAAACAAAAAGAAATTCCAAGTCCAAAAAGACACCATTCCTCTGTGTCCTCACTCAAAAGCAACCATTTCTTTTAGATGTCACCTGCCCTTTTATTTTATGCAGTCTCTCATAGCATAGGCTGGACCCACGCTCACTATGTAGGTAAAGATCTCAGATCTCTGATTCTCCTGCTCCACCTCTATACGCTTGGGCTGCAGGTGTGCCGCTATGGCCTGCTTGTTTGTTTTGTGGTTCTTGGATCAAAGCCAGGGCCTTAGAGCATCCAGCCAAGCCCTCTTTCTACCACTGAGCTACCTCATACCAACCCCTCCTCTGCCCCAAACAGCAGCAACAAAAGCACCTTTTTTGTTGTCTTTTTGTTTTTATGTATTTATTTGTTTGTTTTGTTTTGTTTTTTTGAGACAAGGGTTTCTTCGTAGCTTTAGAACCTGTCCTGGATCTTGCTCTGTAGACCAGGCTGGCCTCGAACTCATAGAGATGCACCTGTCTCTGCCCCTGAGTGCTGGATTAAAGGCCTCCATCACCATTGCCCAGCCAAAAGCACTTTTTAGCATTTAGTATCACACATACAATAATTTAACAGCCCTTATTATTAACTAGGATTTCCAATTATAACATATATATCTTTCCAGTTAGAGCCAAACAAGACCATTTATTTCTATAATACACTTTTAAAAAAGAGTTTGACTATATTGTCCTGACTATATTTGTTAAGAAAAATCCTCTCTGCCGGTGCACAGAAATTCAGTGAGGCCAAATCAAACCAAATTAAAATGCCCATGTTTTAATAAATATAGCACTCTCGGGTGGCCAAGATCATGGCAGGGAAGACAGAAAACTGGGGAGCACATGCTAAACCTGGGACCATGTGTTCCTCCTCTGGGCACCCACTTAAATACCTTGTGGGAGTGGTCCTGACTCTCCCCTGGGGAGGGTTTAGGACCTGGCATGCTGGGATTTGGAGTCCAGACCAATACAACTTGCAGGCCAAGGGGTCTGGGATGGATACAGGGACTGGGGTGACACTCCCAACTTAACATATTGTCCTGAACTCTGCATCCTCTTGCCTCAGCCTCCCAAGTATTAGGATTTCAGAACTGAGCAGATTGTGTACTTTTGAAACAATGTCTTTTCTCTGCAAAGTTCCTCTGTTTTGTTCTTTGAAGTGGGCAAGATTAAGTAGCTGTCAATGATGTTCTACTCATACATGTCTGACTTTGAGCTTGAAGCCTGTCTTCCTGCAGCTCTGGAAACGTCTCAGAATCAGATTTTTCTGTCATATCCTTTCTCCCTTTCTTTCTTGGAATTCCTACCTGGTGCCAGGATTGTTCTAGAATCAAGCTCCTTTCTGCCTTGTATTTCCCTCTGCATTGTCAGCTGCCCTCCCCTCATTCCCGGTCTTCCCACTGAAGTGTTAGCTTCTACATCGATATTGTCAGTTCTCAAGAGTTCAGGTTTGTTAGTTTTCTTTATGCTTTATGGAAACAATGTGTTCAGAATTCCTCAAGACAGGAATTTATAAAACCCTTCTCACTTGTCTGATTTCTTGTGTTTACTGGATCTATTTTCTCTAGAGTCTTTGCCATGCTGATAGTGTTCTTGTGATAATGCTCTTGGCTGTTCTTAATCAATAATGAAAGACTCTTTTTAAGGGATAGGTCTTAGCTTCCTTTGGAGTTGGCTGTCTGCCCCGTAAGCCTCTTCTTCCTAGGAAATTGTTGGACACCTTCTCTGTGGAAGAAGTGGTTTACTTCAGGGCACACGAATAGGACCAGTGGGTAGACTGAGGCCCCCTCAGATGTCTTAATAAGGAGGCCAAGTTCCTGGGAGAAGTCTTAGACCACTCCTACTTATGGAAGGAACACCCCTCCCTCCACCATCTGCCTGTAGTTCTGTAGAGCTTCTAACTGTGTGTTACATGGGTAGGGGTAGGAGCTGGCTTTGCCAGCAGCGTTAGATCTAAGTCCTCCATTACTGTCACTGCCAGGCTGAGAGCCTCTTTGGGGTTCCATACAGCAGTCTGTGTATCATGTCCACGGGTGTATATTACTGTGTCTCACTTTGGCTCTGCTTTCTCTTAGAAACTGCTTGAAGGGAAATGTCTTTCTCTCTGATGATTCTTTTCCAGAGAGAGGGCCTAGCTTATAGTGTACAAGGAGTGTGTCTGTCTGTCTGTGCCTCTGTGTGTGTCTGTGCCTGTGTGTGTCTACCCAGCACTGTTTGAGACTCTTGGGATAGAGCTATCAGAGATATTTTAGCCTTTCCAGTCTGGTAGGAGAACACAGAGCAGGTACTTAAAATACTATGCTAAGAGGGATGAGAGATCATTTCAGCAGGAGCTAATGTGGCTCCAAACAAGGCCTCCCCAAGAAACTGACATTTAATGTGGGGTCTGATTGATTAGCCAGACCCAGAGGGCAGGGCATTTAGAGAGGCGTGGTGATAGACTCTCAGGTATCAGGCTGCCTCCTGTTACACATGTAAGTGGTCCTGCCTCAGGAAAGGCCTTCTGGGAGGGTACTGCAAGATGGCTCAGTAAAGTGCTTGCTTTCCAACTGTGAGGACCTGAGTTCAGATCCCGGAAGTCATATAAAAAACCAGGATGGTGGCTTGTATCCTACTAGCCACAGTAAGAAGGTTCATACCTACAAGGTCAAGGGCTAGCCTGGCTTATGTGGCAAGTTCAAACAAATTTACTGAACATGTCTTTGTGACTCTTGTGGGGTTGACTGCACTGCTTCCCATGTGACTAACATTTCTGATTGCAAATTCTGTTTGGAGCTGGGCACTAGGAGGCTCTCTGGTGACACCTGCCTGCTGGGGTGATAGCAGCTTTCATGCCTTTTTCCTGTTCTATAGATGCCCTTTTTATACATAAGCAAGTATTATAATTGAAAAGATAATGGCAAGAAACTATTTTTTCCCCTTTTTTGATTTTTCAAGACAGTGTTTCTCTATGTAGCCCTAGCCATCCTGGAACTTGCTCTGTAGACCAGTCTTGTCTTGAACTCAGAGATCCACCTGCCTCTGCTCCATCACCCAGCTAAGAAACTCTATTTTCAGATGTAAATCTCAGTATTATATTTCTCAGTTGTCTAAAAAAGCAGGGCCTTTGTAGCTCATGGCACAGAGAACAAGCTGTAAATGTGACTTCTGCTCTTACAGAGAACCTGGTTAAGTTCTCAGCACCCCACTGGCTGACAACCATGCTTAACTCCAGTTCCAGGGGATCCCGTGTCTTCATCTGACCTATCCACGTAGTCTACTAGGCACACACATGGTACTCATGCATGCATGTAGGCAAAATATATGCATAAAATAAAATAAATCTAATAAGATAAACTGGAACATGATTGAGGAAGACACCCAACATGGATCTCTAGCCTCCACATACATGTGTACACATGCGCAGACACCTGCACAAAGATGTACCCACATACAACACACACAAAGAACTTATTAGGGAAAGGGCTATTGTGATCCCATCCTTGGGCAGCCAAGGCACAAACCGATTGCCTGAGGTCATCCTCAGTGGGAGGAAGGCAGGGCTGGTAGGACCCCACATCTCTGTTGCTCCCACAGTGTTTTCAGGCCGGTGGTTTTTATTCTACAGTTCACCAACTTGTTCCAAAGCCTTCTGATTGGCCGACATCCTCCCATGAAGAGCCTGTTTGCTTGAGTACTGATAAGCATCAGAGTTTTCTGAGAACTAATTAAAATTCCTATCAAGTTACAAAGGGCCACAGTCTTCTCCACGGCCATAAAGAGCTGTGTCCAGCAGAGTTCCTTAACTTCCTGTCCCCATGGAAATAACACACACACAGATTGGCTCTGCCTCTTTCGGGAGAAGCAGTTAAAACCACCCAGCATTTTGGTAACAAAGCTAGTAAGCCCACCCCTTGACCTGATGGACTGGTGTGTTCCCTTTATCAGGCTGGGTGGGATGTCTAAGAATAGCATGCATGCATTCATTCTGACTTAGTCAGGAGCTAAGAGCCATGGTTTCTAATTCTGGCCTTTTTGTTTTTGAGCTGTGTGACTTTAGGCATATCAAATAACTTCTCTGCTTCATCTTCTTGTTGAGGGAAAAATATAATAATAATTCTTCTCGGGGGTGTCGTGAGAATCAAAATAGATGATGTACAATAATCTGCCCAGACTGCACTGTCTGCTGTTTTGGTCTTCTTGTAAGCATCACTTCTCAGAATCTTAAATGAAGCCACTAGCATCCCATTTTACAGTTAGGAAAACAGACACACACAGAGAGACAGAGACAGAGAGTGTTACGTAGGGCCCAGATCCTGCTGATCCTGATTCTGACTCCTGCGGCTGCTCACAGTCCCTGCCCAGGTCTCCTTGCTTCTCACAGGGAAGAGTGGAGAGGTTTTCCCATTTCTCTGATGGAGTACTCTGCAGATGCAACATTCTTGTTATCTAGCCTAACCATTGCTGGGTTTGTCCCTAAGGACAGTTACATTCTCATACTTGTTTATCTTATCTAGTAGTTTATGTTGTCTCTTTTCACGTCCCCCGGGATGTCTTCAGTGAATTCTTTTGAATTTTCTCCCAGAGAAATGTCTTAGCTGTCTCTACTGTGAGGGCCCAGGAGCCCACAAATCCAGGCAGGCATCTTGAACCTATGGAAGAAGGAGTTTCTTCTTGTTCAGGCGTGTGGCTGGTAGCCTGGAGTAAAATGATCCAAGATACATTTGGTAATAAGCTCTACACACACTGGCTTGCAGTGGGATTTCAGGCAGGAAAGAAACCTGTGTATCATTTCACTGATGAAACAAAGGTCCAGTGACTTGCTTGAGCCAGGGTCAAGACCTGAAGCCAGTTCTCCAGCATGTTCTAGCCTGTCCTGTGTGTGTGCATAGGACATAAGGACATACATACTGTGCCTAGCATGTTCCTAGAAAGCTGGAGAAATGAAAGACTTGGAGGATTGGGCAGAGAGGCAGAGATGGAGGAGGCATAGAGAGGTTTCCTGCCTAATTTAGCACATTATGCACCAAAGAAATGGATGGAAGCACAGCAGAGTGCAGGCAGCCACAGTCGTCCCCAGTGACTAAATGCCTGGAGGCCTGGGACTGACCAGCCACATAGGAAGCCTTTTGTCACTGAGGCCTCGGTGTTGAAAATTGAAGGAAGGATGTTTGACAAATGTGACGGGCCTGGGATGCAGTTACAGCCTCCCGGCTCATTGTCCAAAGGAAATAGATCTCTCCCGTGGACAGAGATGGAAACTGAGCAAGTGGGCTGAGTGGTTGACATCATCAGGCCAAGAATTGGATTACAACAAATGGGGACTTACTTGGCCTGAGACGTGGGAAACACCCTCTAAAACCTCGAAGTGCTTTTCATTTAGGAGACAGAGAGAGAAAGGGCAGGAACAAGCTGCCTGCTGCTCTCTGCACGGCCCTCCTTGAACCCTGGCTTCTTACCTTCCGTTCTGACCAGGACCTCTGCCCGTGGAGGAGATTTGGCCCCTGTGAGTACCACTGCACTGCCTTGTCTACCCCAGCCCAGCCTGCCGCCCACAAAAGGTCTGTTTCTGTGCTGTGATGTGTGGTCACTTGCTCCAGACATTACTGCTTTCTCCGCAGCTGTCCAGGGCTGCAGAGTGGGGGCCTCATTCTCACAGGCAGGCTCCATCTGCACTGGAGACTCTCTCTCCACAGCTTTCAGGGCACCTCCTTGCCCATATACAGGCTGAAAAGCCAAGTCTGACTGTAGAAATTACTATCTGTAAAATTTTAATAGTTTTATAATTACAAAGGTTTTTTTTTTTAAAAATTCAATTTAAAAAGCTTTATCTTAAAAAACATTTCTCACACATACAAAATTGGTATATTAAAACTCCTAATGCTCCTGCCTCTACCTCTCAAGTGCTGGTTATATGTTAAATTTCGGATACCAACTTGTTTAAGTTCACAAAGGCTACAGTATTATACTGTAGCAGTTGTGTGGAGAGCTCCAGGCTCAGAAGGAGTGATCTTGGACTTTGGCTCTGTGCTCTCTTCCTTGACCATATAAACCCTTATGCTTTCCTTCTCTTGGAGTCTGTATTCAGGTTTTTAAACAAGGCAGGTCATTCTACAGAGAGGAAGGGAGGGGCCCTTGTTACCTCTAGGTCCCTCTGTGGGTCTCAACTGAGGTCCTCAGGTGACTAGAGATAGCTTATGGCATGTTGTGGCCTATCTCCCCATTTATCAGATTAAGTAGATTTGATATTTGAAAATTAATATATTTTTTATGTGTATGAGTGTTTTGCCTGTATGTATACTCAGTATCTGCCTGTACCACTTTCTTGCCCAGTGCCTGCAGAGTCCAGAAGTAGAGTTACAGTTTTGAGCCTCACAAGTTAAATATATTTGAGAAGTTACAGCTAAGATGGAAATATCTTAGCCTTGGAAAGCAAAAACCAGTGCTAGAATAGGTGTAGCTCAGCGTGGAGCACTGGTTACCATACACACGACCTCCCAGGCTTCCATCCCCAGCACCACAAAAAATAAAGCCACCATGTAGTAAAGAGCCATCCAGGGAAAGCATGTGATCTTCACAAGTGTTTGACACACTTGGACCTGATTTTTCTCATTTGTATCTAAATGAAGGGACAAAACCAGGTGATTGTGTGTATGTTTCTTTCTTCTGAGGCTGACCATTATAGCTTTTGAAACAAAGCACCCTAGGTTTTTGGTATTTCAAAATGGCTAAAATCTGGCTGAGTGGGAAAATAAAGAGGACACTGGGCAGGAGACGTGGCTCAGTGAGTAGAGTCCCTGCTTGTGTAAGCACAAGGACCTGCGTTCAGATCCCTAGCTTATATGAAAAAGTCAGGTTTAATGGCACTTATGTCAGAACCCTTGGAGGCCAGAGGGCTTTGATAGGATCCCCTGGAACTGGACTTAAAGGTGTTTGTGAGCTACTTGGGAACTGGGAACCAAGTCTGGATCCTCTGGACTGTCTGCTTGATTCATCGTTCCAGCCTCATAATTCCATTCCAACGTAAAACCTGCACCCTAGGTCTTCATTTGGCAAGAGAGATGAGAGATGGAGGGGAAATTTCCTGTTCTTGCCTCCGAGCCCTTTCTTTTAATCTAGTGTCTCAGCCACCACTGCTGCAGGGAAGGACATCCACAGCTGGGATGCAGACAAAAGCAAAAGTCACTTGTTCCAAATTCTTTATCTTTAGGGCCATCGGAGACCCTGGTCCTCAGGAGGATGTGTTGTTTGGAAACTGAAGTAAGGTCAGGGTTAGAGGGAGAGTTCTCAGAGCAGCTGGGCATATCTTAAAACTGCAGACTTCCCAGTGGGTGTGCCATACAAGATGGACTCTACCCTGTAGCAAGGGCACTGGGAGGCCTTTCTTCAGTGCCTCAACGTGGGCAATAGAGTTGGGGACTCTGGATAGGGATCATCCCTCTTTCTCAGGAAGTAATGAGGCCATGATGCTTTGAAAGGATGGAACTGGGGGTACCCAGTCTCTGCCAGGAAGCAGGAGTGGAAAGCGGTTAGTGGCATGTCTTCTTCATATGCAAAGTGAGCATGGCTCTAGTTTCTTGTTTGCGCTATCGGAGTGCTATTACAGGGCTTTTCCTGATACGCGCCACCATGGTGGTGAGCTTAGGGCATCTTGGGAATAGGAAGAGAGTTCTGTGTTGAGCTCCTGTGTGGGTTTCCCGTCTTCCTCGAGTGTGTGGTACATGCAAGGCTGGGCATCTCAGCTGATTCTTTTTCATCCTCACAGCACTGATGCAGGGGTTTTTCCATCTTCCAGAAAGAGCTACAGAGATGGGGAGCGACTTGCTCAGATTCTCACATCTTGCAGGTGATAGAGTGTTGAATGATAGTAGTTTGTCCCTGCCCCGGAGCTGCCGTCTCATCCATATCACCTCCCTGGGGCTCAGTTTCTCTGTCTGCTTGAGGAGGGGTATTGTACCAAAGTCAGAAGGCAGAGTGGTGTTTGAGTCTAACTCCATGGCTTAGGCCATGGACATAGGTTTGTTACCTTCCCCCACTTACTTTGCTATACATTGTAGTCTGCTGTCTGCTCCTGGCCCTTCACCACTGTGGGCTTCTGTAATCCCTGGACTTGGTATGTCTAGTCTGCCTGTGCTTTCAGTCTCGAGTTTGGTGGGAAGGCAGTAGAGCATTACTCTACTCCTTAGCGCAGATGCCTTGGGCAGACCTCATTCCTCCCCCAGACCCTGTCAGCCTTCGGGCAAAGCTGGGATCACACCCAAGCCTACCCCACAGGGTGTCGTGGAGGCGGATGAAATACAGTAAATTAGCACCTGTAGGTTGGTACCAAACTCTTCAGCTGGGCATGGTAATTCACACCTGTAATTCCTGCACTTGAAAAGTTAAGGCAGGAGGATTGCTGTGCTATAATTTTAGGCTATCCTTAGCCTCAAACCTCTGTAGAGTAAGTTCCACGCCAGCGCCACCACAGCCACCATCATCAAAATGACAAAACAACAAAATAAAACCGAAGTGCATGCGCTAGACTGCTGTTTCACTACACGTAGGAGAATGTTAGTGGACTTGTAGTACGGTGTTTATGTCAGGCTCCCCAGTACTGCCTCTTGGCTCTACAAACCAGGCTTCAAGGCTGCTTTCTGTCACCTGGACACCTAATTCTGACCTTCAAGTCAGCCATCAGCACGGAGGCAGGAAGAAGTGGTGGGTGCTCCTGCTTGGGAGCAGAGAGCCCTGGCCTGGCAGCTGTACCTGTAAGAAGTTGAGCCTACCTATTCTCCTCAGCTGAGCTCAGGCGCCAGACATGATTGCTAAGCACAGTCAGAGGTGGAAACTCTTGCAAACAGTTATTACTCAAGGCTCACGGCTGTGCTTACCACCTCCTGGAAACCCTTCAGCGGTGCTTAGGACAGTGGCCTGGCTCCCTCTAGCCAGCCCAGCTTCCCTGGGAGTTGCACTCGCTGTGAGGCCAGCAGATTAGAACATAGTGCTCTACGGAGCCAGCAGTTCCCAAATGTAAGAGAAGCTTCGCTGGTGTTCGAAGAAGTTCCTGCTTCCATTTGGCTCTTTAGGACAGGATAATGGACCTTTGGAGCCCCCAGAGAAAGGACACACTTGTGAGGGCTTTAGGTCAGCTCTGGGCAGTGCCTTATAGATGTGGTCCCTCTAGTAACTCTGTAAATGTATGTTGAGGGGCTCAAAGAGTTTGAATCCACTGGGAAAGACCAAAGACAGACTCAATTCAGATTTAGATTAAATGAATTTATTCTTACTGCTAGCAGAAGGATAACAGCTTAGAGCCAAATCAGGTGCTTGTGTGCCAAAAGGGGCTAAGGAAGGGTTTATAAAGGTGCACATCACAGTTTCCTCATGCTCTATGGAATCCACAGCTGGAGGAGAAGACGGCTTCCCTCCCCTCAGTTGTTTGTCATTCCCCATTGTACAGTGATAAAGAGACCTTCATCCCAGACCCAGAGCCATAAGTGGGCTTACCAAAGCCAGAGCAAACTGCTTAATTACTTCTTCTCTCATGTGACTAGCACCTGCAGGCCTCTAGGATCTCACAGGCATTTCTGGACAAAGGTCAACAGCTTTTAGGGGTGCCTAGTACTGGGTTAGGTTCCTTAGACAGCACAGGCATACTGTATAAGTCATCAACAAACCAGACCACCCAGGGAAAACAGAAAGAAGTATCCTTAATGACTGGGATAGAGTGGTTTCCCCACCCCCACCCCCAGGCAGTTTAGGTTAGGGCTGGCTGTCACAGTCCTGAATACTGAGCACTGGGCTAGAGGGGTCGGTGATTACAGACCCAGCTTTAGTTGTTTTCTCTTCTTTCCCACCCCTCTTCTTTTTGAGACAGGATCAAAAGTAGCCCCGGCTGGCTCAAACTCACTGGTAGCTGAAGCTGGCCTTTACTAATCTTTCCTCTTCCTCTTCTCTACCTCTTCCTCCCTCATGCTAGAAATTATAGCATGGTAGCATATGCTACCAGACCCTGCTCAAAATCCACATGATTTCTGGGTTGTTGCTGTTGTTTGTTTGGTTGATTTTGTTTGTTTGTATTGTTTTTTAAATGAAGCATTGATATTTAAACCACGTTCTTGTCAGGCAAGCACTCCACCACAGGACTACTTCCCAAGCCCTGTGGTTCAGGAAGACAGCAGGGGAGTGAACAGTTGCTGTGCCATGTGCCAAGTGGTCCGAGTGAACTATGTGGAGGGGTTGTGAGCACTTGGCCACGGATCCCTGCAGAGCTTTGAGCTCCAGCTGCTCTGAGCCCACACCCTCTCCAGTTCCTGTGCTCTTGTGATGGGAACAGCTGGTAGCAGCTGCTGCAGCCAAGGCACGCGCTCCTTCACCTTCCCGTCCCCTGTGCTTCAGAGGAATAGAAGGAACTCTTCCTCACAATACAGGGATGGCCCGGGACTGGGAACCCCAACTATAGGGAATCTCAAGTCACCAGTGGATTTTCTGTTGGTTTGTTTTTATAGTGTTTATTGTGATGTTCTTCCTTCTTCTGTTACAAACTTAGAACATATTTAAGGAAGGAAAACTAGATGGTACAGAAAAATATTTAAATCACCACTCCGTGGTGTCTAAGTTCTCCTTTACCCTCCTCTCCTCACACTGTCATGTTTCTCCCTGGGCCTAGTATCCGGTGCATTTGTGAGGCATGCATGTTCTGGTATTGTTCACATACAGGTAGAACTACCCTCTGAGTACGGGTAGGGGCTGCCACCTCCATTTGTCCTGCCCTGCTGGTCAAAATCTGGGTGGTAGGCCTCCAGAATGGTGCTGTGGTGAGAATATGAAGGGGGTAAGACTTAAATTTTTAGTTATTTTAATTTGTTTTCAGACCGAGTCTCACTATGTAGCCCTGGCTGGCCTGGAATTTGATGTGTAGACCAGGCTAGCCTCAAATTCAAATCCCTGTGCTGGAATTAAAGGCATGCACTCCTGGCCCTGGCCAAGATCTTTTTAAAAAGCTTCTTGGGCTGAAGAAATGGCTCAGCCGTTAAGGGCTAGGCTCACAACCAAAAATATAAAAACGCTTTTACACACACACACACACACACACGCACACACACCCCGCACACCCGTACACAGTCACTAGCCAAGATGGTAGCCAACTATAAGGTTACTGAAACATTTTGAATGATGACTTAGAAAGTATCTGTGTCATAGCTTTATTCTGCCCCCATCTCTCTCACACACACATACAAACACACATATACATATAGGAGGCACACACATAAATAAAACTAGCAATTAAATGTACAAAAAAGTAATAGAACAAGAAATTAAAAACAAACAAACAAAAATCTTCCTGGGGTTAAAGAAATAAAAAGAAGCCAGGCGTGATGCTCGCCTTTAATCCCACCACTCGGGAGGCAGAGACAGGTGGAACTCTGAGTTGGAGGAAGACCTGGTTAAGGTAGTGATTTTGATTTCCAGGGCTATGTAGAGAGACCCATCTCAACTAAATAAATGAATAGAAAAATAAATAAGTATAAGCATCAATATGATTAACTCAGAATAAAACTAATGTGTGAGTATGTGTTGAAGCCCATGGGGTCAGAAGAGGGTGTCACATTCCTTGAAACTGGAGTTATATGCATACTGTCTTTTGTGAGCTACCTAATACGTGTGCCAGGATCTGAACATAATTATTGAGCCAGCCTCCCAAGAATAACATTTCTAATTTCCCACAGTCTGATAGAGGAATAAAAAAAATGCTCAATTACAAAAAGACCCTGTTTCCACACACAAAAAAATCTTGTTGTCATGTGTCCCAAGAGTGGCGGCCAGCCTGGGAAGGCAGGAGCTGCAGCCTTGAAGCCTCCCTTTCAGTTCCTGTTGATAACATTTTCACGTGGTCAGCCAGTGTTCATTCATTGCCTGCACTGGGCGTGGTGAGAGGAATGGCGTAAGAGAAAACAGGTGTGGCCCTTCCCAAATTAATTCACCTAGAGCAAGAATAGGTGTTCGGACTGCTTGAACACACTGAGATACAGGAGAGTGTGGGCCAGGGCTTCCTCAAAGAGGTGGTGTTCAAATGGCGTCAGGAGGCATTGTTGCCAAGAGCCAAGGGGAAAAGTTAAGGCGTGTCATGGAGCCTGAAGACTAACCCAGGCAGGGAGAGGAGCACCCGAGCAGGACGGTTGGAGGCAGGGAAGCTGAAGGGAGGCTGGTGTAGGCAAAGCATAGGGAGGTGAACGAGACTGCTGAAGTTTACAGCGCAGCAGGCCTGAACATGGGGCCTGCTGTATGGTGACTGCTGTCATGAAGAAGCAAGGAGGGCAGAGGTTGAGTGCAGTGAGGGATATGTGAAGATGGGAGGTGTCATCCTATTTTATTGATATATTTATTATTAATTAAGAAAAAGTTAGAAGCAAAGCCCTGAAGCAGAGGAGAGAAGAGGCCCTGCAGGGAACTCTGGAAGGGCTGGTGCAGTTAGGCAGTTCTCTGGCATCTTTCACTCTTAATTTCTATCATTTCCTCTGCCTAAATGATTCAGACAGGGCTGGAGAGATGGCTAAATGGTTAAGAGCACAGTCTGATCTTCCAGAGGTAATGAGTTCAATACCCAGCAACAATATAGTGGCTCACAACCATCTGTAATGAGATCTGATGCCCTCTTCTGGCATGCAAACAGACATGCAGACAGAACACTGTATATATAATAAATAAAATCTTAAAAAATGATTCAAACAGTATTCACATTTCTCTCTCTTATCTGGGTTCCTGGTCTTGTGGGATATGGAAGCCAGAGCATCTGCTGGGAGCAGCCAGTGAGCAGATGCGGTGGTCTGAAGCATCCTCTTCCCAGAGGCCAGCCACTCCCAGGGCTGGATGAAGTGGGCTTCCCAGAAGGGAGGGAGTTTATTTTGTAGGCTTTATTTATTGAGTAGGCAGGCTCTCACTTTGTAGCCTTGCTGACCCTAAGTTCACAGAAATCTTCATGCCAACACAGAGAATTCCAGCTAGGCAGGAACATGTCTCAAAAAACCAAAACAGAACAGTGGAATGGAAGCCCTTTTCTGTTTTGGTCCTTACCACCACCACTCCACACCCGCCCCAAAGAGTAAGCACAAATGTGTCTTACTGTTCCACGTGTAGGTGTATAGGTAGCAGTGTGCATCACACACTCTCACCTCACACTAAGGAGGAGATTGTAGGGCCAGTTGGAACTACATAGGAAGATTGTCCCCCACAAAAGTGCAGCAGTAATATATGCAATTTCATAATCTTTTTCTTCCTGCTATCCTGGAAGTAGGTCTGTAAGCCAGACTGGCCTCACACTCACAGAGATCTGTCTGTCTCTGCCTCCTGAGTACTGGGAGTAAAGGCATGCGCCACCACTGGCAGGCTACAATATTCTTTTAAGCAGTTAAACATAAACTTCTTTCCATGTCAGTTCTTTATACTTCGAAATGGCTGTGTGGTGTTTTAGCATACTGATACCCAGGAATATGACTTCATCCCATACAGACAGTTAACTCCACACAGCATTCTTTACTCGTTGGAGTATATCTTTGGTACCCAGGAATTTATTTTCATCCTATACAGATGGTTAATTCCACACAGTATCTTTTACTTGTTGGAGTGTATCTCTGGACCTATTCCTGACCTCTGGGTTCATTCAAAGGTGCTCATTTCATGTTAACAGATAGTGCAAGCTTGTCTTCCCAAAGGCTGCTCCAATTTCTACCCAGAGCGTGCCTGACTCTAATGTTGTTTTCTTTTCTTCTGGTTTCTAGACTTCCACACTGATTAATCAAGAGTGAAAAAACTGAAGAAATGCAAGCAGGAAGAAGAAATTAAACTAGGTGGGTAGCTGTGTAGTTCACACTTCTGTGCCGTCACATCCCGAGTTTGCCTACACGTCTCCTCTCTTTTTCTTGCTTGAAAGAAAGTCAAAAAAGAACTAAATGAAGTTTGAGGGGAATTTTGGTTGTCTAAAGAAAAGGCAGGGTGGCTCTTAGCAGCAGTTATATAATGGTGTGCTGCAGTGTCACAGGCCTGATTCCCATCCAGCCAGTTTCTTCACAGCATTGGAAAGACAGCTTCCTTCCGGTGCCTTAGCAGGTTCTTCAACCATGTACCCAAACAGATGGAGTCATCCATAGCTGGTTAGCAGCTAGAGGTGTGACGCCAGCTTTCCCTGCATGTCTGTTAGAAAGAAATGTTCACAACACCCAGGGCATGGTATGGGAATTGTCACTTTAAGACTTTGTTAGAATTACCAAAACAAGCAAAGCCCAGCACAAAGAAATGGGCACAGCCAGCAGTCTTGTGAGGAGGAATGGGGCGAGCACCTTCCACCTGGAAACAAATTGCATGGACAGTGTGAACATGTTGCTTGGAAGTGTGCTTCCCAGGGTCAGTGGTCATATTTTTATGATAGCCAAGGATTCTGGCATAGAGGTACATGGTCTAAACCAGGAGGCATGACTGTTGGCTTCTCTTTCTTTCTTCTTCTTCTTTTTTTTTTTTTTTTGATACAAGGTCTTACCATGCTGTGCTGCTCTGGCTGGCTGGAACTCAGATCCACCTGCTTCTGCCTCACAAGTGGTGGGATCAAAGGCCTGCAGGTGTGCATCACCACACCACATCTGGCTTGTCAACTACTACACCTAAATCTGAAAATCCTGTGACTGGCCATGCATTAAGTTGGGAGTATGTAGCCCACAGACGTCTACCCACTTGTGCAGGTGTCCATGGCTATCGCTGTGAAGGGAATGAGAAACAAAGGCCACATGTGCCCACTTGACCCATGCCCACCTGGGCCTTTTCCACAGCTCGAATTGTCAGGAAGGTGCTGAGAACCTGATGGAGAGCTCATCTCTCGTTGTGAAGAGCTTGTTGGATCTGTTGTGTTCCTCAGGTCAGGATTCGTGAGGAACAGCACAGCTCTAATGCAGCTCAGTTTAGACTCAAGAAATGGTCTTTTATCTCAGTTTATCAGCAGGTATGAGGTGGATGCTGGATACCAAACGGAAGTGGCAGACATAGTCTTTGCCTTCAGGAAGCTTAAGAGTCTGGTCGCTAGATGAATGCCTGTTGTCTGCACTAGGTGCAGAAGCAGGTGAGAAGTGAATTCGAGAGGCGTGTACCAAACAGGCTATGGGCCTCAGGGCTTCTGGAGCAGTTGGGGGTGGTGCAGAGGCTGGAGAGGCTCGGTGCCCCTGAGGATTCAAGGGTATGCCTGGGCTTGTGTCATGCAGGGCAGGAACCACTACTGACCCGAGTCCACACTTTACCCTTGTAAATGAATCCAGGTTTTACCCTTGTGGCTCTAAGTAGAGAGCCACAGAGTCAGGCTTAGAAAGGCAACCCTTCTGGAAACCAGGCCAAGTTAACTTCCTTATCCTCCCCACCTGCTCTCCTCAGGGCCTGTGCTCCTTCTGCCTGTGGGCCCTGATGAGGAAAGGTTCTGTCCTGGGGAGGTGATCTCTTTAGAGAGAATGAGGAGGTGGAGGGTGGGTAGAGTCATCTAGTGTTGAGCAGAGTAGCCCTGTACAGGTGGCCAGCCCTGTGCACGTCCCTCATATCTGTGAGCACCAGCTGCCTCGTCTACTAAGGGATGGTGGGCATTGCTTTTCTCCTGTTCCATCCGGCTGTGAATGCTTCACATGCCCAGTTAGGGCCTCAAATCCCTTCGCCTTGTGTGCCACGTAATGCGTTGTTGAAATCCTCACAAGGATACTGGGGTTCACTAGCTGCTGTCTGTCCTGTGTGAAGGGCCTCTTTCCCATGATGTCATCTTCAGGGAGCAGTGAACAAATGCTGATTGAAGATGAGGTGTGCTTGGCCGTGGCCGTAATGAAGGCTTTTAGAATCAGTGTCTAGATTGCCAGGCATTACGATAAAAACACCCATGCTTTCCTGTGCATCCATGACTGTCCTGGAACTCGCTCTGTAGACCAGGCTGGCCTCCAGCTCACAGAGATCTGCGGCCTCTGCCTCCTGAGCGCTCAGACTGCTTGAGCACTGCCACAGCCGCCTGCCTTTCACGTTTCTTATTCTCATTTAGTTTGTGAAACACCCAGATGTTAGCGAGAACGAAAGGGAGGCTCAAAGAGGTGACAGCTCTGGTGACACAAGGTGAAGTAGAAGAGCCTGTCTCTGGCCACTGTAGCCCTTGGAGTATGTATGTATTCCTGTAGACAGATATGGCAGAGCTGCTCTGTGCTCTCTCAGTGACTAACACATGATCTAGGTCTGAGCTCTGGGGCAGCTTGTCCAGTTAGTGTTTTTCCTAAGACCTTTTCTCCAGATGCTTTGAGGCCACCTCTCTGCCTTGTGGGCAAGGTCCCCGACAGCTCGCAGTGTGTCTGCTTAGCTCCCTGGGCATCTTCCTTTTGGCCTGCAGCCATGCTCACAGAGAAGGCGTTGTTACTCCTGTGAGAGAAAGGAAGCAATGCCTGCTCCAACCTGGCATGCGCACTGAAGGTGCCCTCATCTAATGAGGAGCCTTACCACTAGGACTCCTTTGAGCAAGTGGAGAGGGTCGCAGGTGGGAACCTTGTTTGTTCAGGACTGTGTCTACGCCAAGCCATCTAAAGAATCTGCCCGACAGAATCAGCGCGGCCAAGGTGTCCACGTTACCCAAAGCCGTGTGCACATCCAGCTCCATTCTCATCAGAATTTCAGTGCATTTCTCCCAGAAACAGGATTATTTGTTCCCTAGGAAGATTTTTTTTTCCTCGAGACAGGGTTTCTCTGTAGCTTTGGAGCCTATCCTGGAACTAGCTCTTGTAGACCAGGCTGGCCTCAAACTCACAGAGATCTGCCTGCCTCTGCCTCCCGAGTGCTGGGATTAAAGGTGAGCGCCACCACCACCCGGCGAGAAGATTTTTTTTTTAAGTTGAAAAAGAAAAATTCTAAAACTGATGGAGCCATAAAAGACCACAAATAACTAAAGCACTCTTGAGCCAGAAGAGCCACGCTAAAGTTACCACAATACCTGATTTTAAGTTATATTACAAAACTAGAATTAAGATGATGTAGTGTTAGCCTAGAAAACAGACATATAGACAGGCCAGTGTGTGGGAATAGAAAGTCCAGAAATGAACTCATACATGCATTGTCAGCTAATCTTTAAGGTGTCAATATATGCAGTGGAGAAAGGGATAGACAGTCTCTTTAATAAATGAAGATGCAAGATAATCAATCCATGGGGTCCATCAAAATTTCAGCAAAATTCTTCAAAGACCTCGAAAGAACGGTACTCAACTTCATTTGGAAAAGCAAAAAACCCAGGATAGCCGAAACAATCCTGCCAATAAAAGAACTTCTGGAGGCAGCACAATCCCTGACTTCAAACTCTACTACAGAGCTACAGTACTGAAAACAGCCTGGTATAGGTATAAGAACAGACAGGAGGACCAAT
>JAQHUG010000077.1:686178-720568 GCA_028555095.1 Dicrostonyx torquatus | reverse complement strand
AAACAAACAAACAAACAAAAAACCTAGAGTGAAATCTTGGTTGTGCCGTTTTTTGGCTTTTGAATGTTAGCCAAATACTGTGACTTCTAGAAGCCGAGGTTCCCCATGCTCAGTAAACATGGATAATAACGTGAGTTGCTGAGTCAGACACCAGGAAGAACATGTGGTCCATACTACATTAGTATTCTGTGCTAATGTGTAAAGCACACTCTAGATGGCACAGCAGCTCAACAGCGTTCAATGATGGCTTCCAATGAACCAGATAGATGGTGGTAAAATTTAAAAGTAAACTTTACACAGAAGAATGTGTGTTTTCTTAAGCAGGAACTTTCCCCAAACCCCAAGGGAATGGAGACCCTGATCCAAATGCCTGATCTTGGGAAAAGGACTTCTGGAGAGCAGATAATATATTATAATTTCTTAGCCTTACTATATTGTTCTTTTCCCCTCATAACGCTCCCAAAAGGGAAGATCCTGATGTCTTACTCTGTTTCTATTATATTGTACCATTCTGATTTCTATGTATTTATTAGCTGAACTTTTGATCTTAATGGCCTCAGGCTCTGGATCTGAATTGTAGGCGTTTCATCCTTGGGGTCAGGTGTGTCTAGTGAATCTCTAACTTTGCTGTTCTTGCTGTAATTAGGAAGGTACAATGGAATTCCTGGTTCCACAGTGGCAGGGATGTTTTCCACAGAATTATTTTGTTTAGAGAAGCTACCATTGTACACATTTCATCCTTTACCAAAGCCCGCACAAAATTTCCCAAAGGGAAAGGCATTAATATCGAGGGTCATTAAAAATGAAAGTAAAACTTTCTAGAGAAATATGGTCTGCAATATTGAAATGCTGGAACTTCGCCTAGCAGCCATGGTCACCTTGTGGTACGTGCCACATCATGAAATACACAATCTGACTCTGAATTATTCCACTCAATACCCAAGAGCAATGAACATGACATTAGTTTACTGGTTTGAGTCCATGGAAAGACCTTTGTGAGCAGCAACATTGATAATGGCAAGAATTATGTTGGGGCTTAGCATGGTGGCATATACCTTTGAGACCAGCCTGGTCTACATAATAGAAAGACCCTGTCTCAAACAAAACAAAATAAAATTATGTTGGGCTTCAGGTCAGTCTGGCTTCCAATACCAGAGGGACCGTTAAAGGCATCTTGCATGCTGTTGTACTTAACCCTAAGAAAGTTGGTGCTGTCACTTTACATGTGGAGAAACTGGTGCACTGTACAGCGTTTGAGTGACTTGCCATAGATAATACAGCCAGTGAGCCAGTCAGAGGTGTGTGACTACAGCATACCTGTTCACCTTCCTTATTTTTAAGGAAAAGGCAGAAGAATGAAGAACGGTTTTTATAGCCTCTTACACTGTGGTGCTGAGTGTTGCTGTGTTACATCCTGCACGAGAAACAGCATTCACGGCGTGATCGGGAATCCTGAAGGAAGGCTTAGGGCATAGCGCATTGATGCACTAGTGTCTACTTGAGAAGGGTTTCTCTCCATCATCATTAGGTAGAGTGTTTTCTTTCTCTAGCTTTATGAATTCACATGCCACATAGTTCACCCATTAAAGAGTCCTAGTCAGTACCCTTCAGTATTCTCATAGTTGGACATCCATCAGCACAAGGAACTGGAGACATCTCCATCACCCACAAAGAAACCCTGCCTCCTTTCAGCACCACACTCTTGTTCTCTCCCCAGCCCTAGACAACTGCGGATCTACTTTATGTCTCCAGATGAGAGCTTTGACACTTAGAGAGTAATAACGTAAGAATCTTGTGTGCCGTGGGGTGCGTCCTTCCCAGAGAATAATTAGAAAAATGAAATTTGACTCTAAATGTATTTTATAAATGGCTTTATTAGCTAAGAAGCTCTGAGCATGTCTCTGATCTACATCACTTTGGGATTGATGTAGGCAAGGGGTGGGAGGTTTTTTGGGTTTTTTTTTTTTTTTTTGGTTTTTCAAGACAGGGTTCTATGTAGCTTTTTGGGAGCCTGTCCTGGAACTAGCTCTTGTAGGCCAGGCTGGTCTCGAACTCACAAAGATCCGCCTGCCTCTGCCTCCCGAGTGCTGGGATTACAGGCGGGCGCCACCACTGCCTGGCTTTTTTTTTTTTTTAAAGATTTGTGTGTGTGTGTGTGTGTGTGTGTGTGTGTGTGTGCACACCTTTGCTCATGCACAGAGACCCGAAGAAAGTGCCAGGTGGGTGTCCTTTATCATTCCGTCTATTCGTTTTAGCTATAGCTCTCAGCTACCAAGGTTTGTGACATTTTAAAGTTTATATATGCTATCATCCTAAAGTATTCCTAAACTCTTCCCTCTTACCAGGTGTGTGGGCTTTCACGCTCTTCCATCAGTAAAATGTCAATAAGGGCTATTGTTGTAACAATGCCCCACCCTGCTGTCATTTACTGACCCACTGAGAGGAAGGGGTTTGAAAGCACTCGCAGTTCTACCAGGTGCCTCACATGCCTCAGCTGTGAAGAGTTAAGGAACTCGTAGTTTCCCTCAGTAGACCATGAATTTCCTCAAGGCCATACGTGTGTCTGGCTGTCTTTGTGTCAATGCGTGCAGTCACAAATCTGGCACACAGTGAGTGAGTGATCAGTCAAGTTTTTGGATGAATGGATGAATATTGTATTGATATTTTCTTGCCTCCTTTTATTCCACACATTGTATTTTGGGGGTAACTTTGACAGGCTCTTAAAGAGGCGGGGCTGAAGAGGAAACCTGGGCTGGAAGTGACTAAAGTTTGCTCTAGTTCTCCCCTGCTGCATAATACATCACCTTGATGCTCGGTGGTGGAGAGAGAAGTTACGAACTTACTTTCTCTCTTGATTTCTGTAGGTTAGGACTTTGGACAGCTTGCCTGGGTAATTTTGGGTTTTATGTCTGTTACATCGCTAGTGGCTAGATTTGCATTAACAAGGGGCGTGTAGTAGCATCTTCATCATGCGGCTCAGGCTTCCTTGTGTGGTCACCTCCAGGAACTAGTTTGGGTTCCTCATTAGGTATGGCAGCCTCTGATTTCCTGTATTGCTCAAATACAGAAGACAAGTATCTCAGGAGAGTCAACTGGATGCTGTCGGAGGTGCATTCACTTCCTCCTAGAAATCAGACACATCGTTCATTTTATGTTAGAAATTAGAGACTAGGGTATAGCTCTCGTATGTGGAAGACCCTGTGTGGGATCCAGTAGAGAAGCAAGAAAGATTAGCTCCAGAGGTAGCTTATAACTCATCCATAGGATTTAAATTAGACCCTCCATTACCTGTTTTTATTTTCTTGAATGGTGCTAAAACTTCAACCAAGGTCTATGTACGAGGGTAGTGCTCCATCACTGAGTTTCAGTCTTTTCGATGCCCATCCTGTTAGGCAGAGTGTCAGACAACTTGTAGATATGTTATAGAACAGCTACAGAGATAGAGGGCGGTTTCCCCCTTCATTCGTACTTCAGACCCGTAAGATTGGGGAAAACTATGCCCACCTGGCACTACCAGAGCTGGCGCTTAGCCCAGCCTGGGACTTGGGCGAGACTGCCTGGAAGTGATTTCATTTTCCCTTCCTGCCCCTCCCTTCCTAGTAGAGGGGGCTGCTTCTCTCTAGAAGTTTTGCTTTGCAGATGAGCCCTAGATAAGCTTAGGTATGGCCCAAATGGTAGGAGAGCTGGGGAGAAGCATGCCTAGCCATTGAAAGATTGAGCAAGACTGTTTGCTACTTCATCCCAGTGGCCTCCTTAGAATCACAGATTGACAGATTCCAGCCCCCTGCCTTACATAAGTTACAGCACAGCCCTGCTGGGTAGGGCATAGCTGTTAAAAGGGTGAGGTTTTTAAAATTGGTATCCCACATTATTTTTTTCTATTGCTGTGGATTAATAGTTTTGAAGCAAATACATGACTCAACCAGCCATCACTGTAAAGACTGAAGAATTTGATCTCCAGCACAAAATCCAATGCAGAGAACTAGGTACCGGCCTATCCTCTTTGAACTAGGGAGACTGAGGAAGGAGAAAAAGGTTGAGGCCAGTTTGAGGGACATGATGAGACTCTGACTCAGAACTAGAAACCCAAGTGGGAACCTTCAGCCCAGAACTTCGCTTAAGTGTGGTTAAGTACAGCTGGTGTTTGTTTTGGCGAGCACAGTAGAACGTTTTCTTGAGCCTTCCCTGTTTCCTGTTCTACTTTTTGAAATTATTTGAGGCTAGAGACTGGGGTGACTGGGTGGGCAGGGGACAAAAAAAAATGATAGAAAGGAAACAGACACTTAAGAAAAAACCTTAGTAGACACTAGACCTTACTCCAGGTCACTTCTGTGCTCTAGCCTGATTACAGACTGAACTGCTCCACATCTGCCATGTGACCGTGGGTAAGCTACGACCCTGTCTTTTGCAAAACAGCCATGATAATGCTTTCTTTGTCTTAGAGTGGTTTACAGCCAGAGAGAGACCACCGGATCTCTGTTAAAACCTGTTCCCAGTGAGCTTTGAGAGTCCCCACAGCCACACTCAAGGCAGTTATTAGCTCCCATGTTTCAGAGTTGTCCCTTGGTCAGGCGAGCTGGCCAGCACCGTAAGGGGCCACTCTGGGGACTTCAGACCCCTAGTTGTGTCCACTGCGGTGGCTTCCAGGCACCAGGTCTTTTTGACTTACATAGTGAGAAAGAGGAACCTTGGTGGTTTTGAGCCCTGGGAACCTCAGAGCAGAAACTTTTAAAAACTTGAGGCTAACTGGGCAGTGGTAGTGTCAGGGACCGTTGCCCCAACATAGAAACTGGTATTTTTCCCCAAATGTGTTCCCGGAGGCGCGAGGAAGAAACAGGCTTTCACACCATCACCGTTCAAAGGCCACTTCGGACTTCTCTCTCCTTTACAGCATTTCATATTCCTTTTCCGGGGCACCTCCTCACAGCCCACACACACCTGCATTCCTTTACCAGCTTTGGAGTCAGCTACTTCTCATCGAGCAATCTACAAGTGAAAAGGAAGGCTGGAGCCAAACCCTTATCTATTGTTTTTCTAAATTGTTAGCTTTTAGCTACCAAGTTGCATGGCGTCCTCAGGCTGGCAGATATTGAAGCCCACATGGTAGTACACACCTTTAGTCCCAGCACTGGAGAGGCAGAGACTGGTGGATATCTGTGAGTTCAAGGCCAGCCTGGTCAACAGAGTGAGTTTCAGGAAGGCTCCAAAGCTGCAGGGAAACCCTATCTTGAAAAATGAAAAACAAAATAAGCAACAACAACAATAAAGCAAACTTGAGGCTAGGGTGTCCCCTGCCTACTTACAGCGTAGTGCACAGGAGGTGAGAGTGGCCAAGGATTCCCAGGGAGATGGAAGAGGCCTGGAAAGGTCAGGAATTACAGTAGGTTTGAGAATTGGAGGCTCCAGTGACACAGAGCAAAAGTAGGCCATGAAGAATGCAGAAATGGTGAGAAGCTGCGCAGGAAGGCAGGGCTGGGTCAGAATGGACGTCAGGGCTTGACTCGAGCTTAGGGGTTTGCTGATGTTGACTGGAGCAGAGGAATCACACAGCCCAGTTTCTGTTTCAGGAACAACTCTGGGGCGGCGTGGGAAACTGGCATTCAGTAGTTTGGGGTAAGAGGGCCTCTGTGTGACACTTAGCGGGTAGACAGTGAAACTGTTCTGCAAGCAGAGGTGATGGAACCTGGTGACTGGTGACGAGCTGTCTGGGGCTGGCAGGGGAGGAGGATGATCAAGAATGGCTCCACACTCTTAACTCCAGCAGCGTGTGGAAAGGGGAAGGCTTGAAGGGGGCAGGCTGATGGCTTGCCACATGAGGTTTGCTGGTGACAAGGAAGCCCAGTGACACAGAAAGTGGGCAGATTCACACATTCTAAGAGAGTCTGAAGCTCTTTGGGAATTATCAACATAAAATATTTAGGGATTGTCCCTTCCCCCAGGAGCACACAGATCACGGGACTGAGAATTTGGGGGAGAAACTCTAACGTATGAGTCCCAGGAGGAGACAGGAGACCCAGAGGGTGTAGTGTCAGGGCACTCCACTGGAAAAGTCACTAGAGAATTAAGAAATGAGCAGAAAGGTGTCCTTGCTCCCTAGCAATCCAGTATCACTGATGCTCACGTCTGGTCCGGCACCCTATCATACCACCTCCCACAGCAAGCTTCACTGCTGCTCCTGCCCTGACTGAGGAAGCTGGGCTTCCCTGTGCAGAGCTAGGAGCCTGCTGTCACCTCTGATCAAAGCCATGCCCAGGGCTGCTCTCTGCATGGGTACTAGGGCACTCGAGAGTACTTTGATGCCAACCCTGGAGGCCTGTCTGTTCTCAGCTTCCTTAGCAGAGATGGTTTGGAGACTGCTGGTTTAGTAGATCCTGGCTTTTCCCTCGAGTACCCACAGCTCCTTCTAGCTGTAGAGATGCTGGGCAGTTTTACTGACTCTGAGAAACCTTCCACAAGACCACTTCACACTCCTGCACCCTATGTCCTCTGTGAAAAAAAAAAAACTGCTTTCTTTTTCTGTAACTTCTGCAAAATATTTTTTTAAAAAAGGAAAAACAAAGCAGGAAATGACCTTTCAGATGTATTTGGAAAGCAGTTTGGAGTTGTAATGGAATGAGGACTAAGAGCTGCAGATTCAAGCAGACTGTAGCTCTTGGCACAGGCCAGGGCCCATTCAGTTTACAGAGCCAGGGAGAGCAGCAGAGACCCCAGAGAGATGCTGTCCTGTGGGGGCCAGAGTAACCACCTGTGGGAGCTTTGGCCTGTGACCTCGAGACCCCAGAATATAAGGGCTTCTTCCTTCTTACCTGGGCATTGAAGGTCAGCTGGGTTCCCTGTAAGCATCCAGATCCCACAACCGAGAGCTTTGGTTCTTAGTGCCCCATGGACACAGATGGGCTTTTGGCTCTGCCTGGATTCCTCCTGAGCCACTTTCATTTCGGGTGGGTAGGGCTTTTGTTAGTTTGGTTGACAGGTTTCAGAGAGAGGGTCTCCCTATGGGGACTCTGTGTATAGACCAGGCCGGCCTTGAACTTCTGGGAGTCTTCCTGCCTCTCCTTCCCAGGTGCTGGGACTGTAGTCAGGTGTCACCACACCCGATGCTCTACTGCAGAGCCTCTTCCCTGACCTTACCACCTTTAACTGAACCACGTGTGCAGCTGGAGAGCCCGCTCCCCTCCTTCCGTACCCCGCTCGATGCATTTCTTGTGTCAGGTTGTAAATGTCTCATCTCCAGTGTGTGTCCCATGCCCGGGAAGGTGCCTGGCACAATGAAATGTCCAGGCTGGCAGAGACTCCATAGTCACACCCCATTATTGTTCAGGTGGGGGCAAAGGAAGCTAGAAGAGGAGTCTGGGAGTCTGCCCCATATGAGGGCTGCGAGGGTGGAGTCAGACATTTGCCTCTGTGGTGAGCAGGGCCCCGCCTTTGCTCCTTCCACCCTTGAACCGAGAACACAGTTCATCGCATACTAAACTTGGCTTGTGAGCGAGGGCTTTCAAGTAGAATTGCGCACATGCTGGCCAGGATGGCCTACTGGTAGAACCCCTATTCCACCCAGCAGTAAAAGCATGGGAGAAAGGGCTGTAGGGCTTTGGCTCTCTGTGGCACCGTCAGTCAGAGTTGACAGAGGAGAGGGGTGAAATGTCAGAAGGAAAACGTTCCTGATACCTCAGCTACAGGAGACAGCAATGTTTTATTAATTGGCACCTCTCACATCTCATGGAACTTTCCAGCCCCTGTAAGTCTGTATTCTCACTGCATCCTCACTGCAGCCCAGGAACTTCAGGGTGTTTTGGTTAGTCCCGAGCCATATGTCCCAAGTGGTAAGTAGGCCCTCTACCACAACATGCCGGCAGCCTCTGACCTCAGTGACATCAGCGAGACTGTTCAGCTGGCAGGGCAGCAAGCTCTACACTAAGCATTAGGAGCTGTAGATTCTAGAACTGTGGATCTATCACTTTCCTATTGTGGCTGCTGCTTATGATCAGGTCTGTCACCCTGGCTGGTCTGGAATTCTCTATGTAGACCAGGCTAGCCTGAGTCACAGAAATCCACGGCCTCTGTCTCCTGGGACTAAGGGAATATGCCCCTATGATGTAGCATTCTCCTTTGAACCTCAGCTTTTCCAAGTAGCAAGAGGCCTTTCTAAGTGGGCCCTGCAGTCCCCTTGGTTTGACTCTGCCATAAGTTTTTTGTTATTTGTTGAGTGTGTACTGTCGCGATCCTGAATGCATCAAAGCTGTTACTCTGTTGGAAATCCATGATGGGCCAGGGCTCAGGGGAGAAAGTTGGTAACCGTTTATTGAGAACGTCCTTTCATGTCAGTGTACATGAATGGATCAGTGCGTGTGTGCCTGATTTGTTTTTTTTAAGATAGGGTCTCGTGTGGCCCAGATTGTCTTTGAGCTTACTGTATAGTCAGGATTGACCTAAACTTCTCATTCTCCTGCCCTGTCTCCTGAATGCTAGGACTGCAGATGTGCACAGCCACACTCAGCTTTGTGCACTCTTTTTAATCATTGAACTTTTCTGAGCCAGGTGTGACCATGAGCCTGACTATTTTCCTAATTGTCCGTCATGCTAACAGAGGATGCAGGACCTGAGGGTGTGCCAGAGGTAGAGGTGTAGGGAGTGAATGCCAGAAAGATAGCCCTGCCATAAGCCAGCGTGTGTAGACGAAGTGCAGATTAGGAGAGGGGCTGGGGCATGGGCCTGTGCATAGCTACTGGTACAAGTAATCCATGTTGCCCAGGAGAAAGAATAAACGAGAGGACCGAGAAGAACCAGACTGTCGCCGCCATTCCTACTGGTGTCACCCAGGTGTCTGCATCTCTCAGCATGAGAGAGTTGATGCCGAGCGAGTGGACGGCTATGTCATGGGATGGAGGGATGTGCAGAGTGACAAGAGGAAGCAGAAGAGCATGAAGGACAGCATGGGAGCACCAGTAGTTCAGGTGCTGGCCTAGAAGAAAGAGGAAGTGCGATCTGAGAAGTTGAAGGAAGGCGATCCACTCCCCAGTTTCAGTTTCTCTCATCTCTCAAGTGAACTGTAGAGGAGTCCTCTGCACAGGTTCTGCTAGTGACCCAGCCTGGCCACTCAGGCAGGGTGCGAGCTGTTAATAGTTCATTATTTATTCAGTATGAAGTACCCGGTACAGGCAGGCGTGGGAAAGCCCTTCAGGGTACACTGGGAAACAAAAGAAAAGATGGTGCTTGCCCTGTGGTAGGGAGGATCTAAAAGAATGACCTGTGGTCATTAAAATCTTGTGTATGCCAACGACAGCCTACAGAATGGGAAAAGATCTTCACTAACCCCACGTCAGACAGAGGGCTGATCTCCAAAATATACAAAGAACTCAAGAAATTGGACAGCGGGGGCTGGAGAGATGGCTCAGCGGTTAAGAGCATTGCCTGGTCTTCCAAAGGTCCTGAGTTCAATTCCCAGCAACCATATGGTGGCTCACATCTGTAATGAGGCCTGGTGCCCTCTTCTGGCTTGCAGGCATACACTCAGATAGAATACTGTATACTAAATAAATAAATATTTAAAAAAAAAGAAATTTGACACCAAAAGATCACATAATCCAATAAAAAAAAATGGAGTAAAGACCTAAACAGAGAACTCTCAACAGAGGAATCTAAAATGGCTGAAAGACACTTAAGGAAATGCTCAATATCCTTAGTCATCAGAGAAATGCAAATCAAAACAACTCTGAGATTCCATCTTACACCTGTAAGAATGGCCAAGATCAAAAACACTGATAACAACCTCTTCTGGAGAGGGTGTGGGGAAAAGGGAACACTTCTGCATTGCTGAAAAAACAGTGTGGAGATTTCTTAGAAAATTAGGAAACAACCTTCCTCAAGACCCAATAATACCACTTTTGGGTATATATCCAAAGGATGCTCAATCGTGCCACAAGGACATGTGCTCAACTATGTTCATAGCAGCTTTGTTTGTCATAGCCAGAACCTGGAAACAACCTAAATGTCCCTCGACCGAAGAATGGCTAAGGAAAATATGGTACATTTACACAGTGGAGTACTACACAGCAGAAAAAAATAACGACAGCTTGAATTTTGCAGGAAAATGGATGGAACTAGAAAACATTATTTTGAGTGAGGTAACCCAGACACAGAATGACAATTGTCACATGTACTCACTCATAGATGGCTTTTAAGCATAAACAAAGAAAGCCAGCCTACAAACCATAATCACAGAGAACTTAGACAACAATGAGGACATTAAGAGAAACTTACATAGACCTAATATACATGGGAAAGTATAAAAAGACAAGATCTCCTGAGTAAATTTGGAGCATAGGGACATTGGGGGAGGGTTGAAGTGGGGAGGGAAGAGGCAGAGAGGGGAGCAAAAAAATGTAGAGCTCAATAAATATCAATAAAGGAAAAAAACTAAAAAAAATCTTGTGTATGCATCCTGTACTCATGAAACATGCGGCTGAGGGTGGTTCAGGCGCAGGTATTCTGTTTTAGCTGCATAAGACGGTTAAAATGGGAATAGAAATAACACAGTCTGTGCAGGAGAATTGGCAGGACCTAGGAGAGTGAAAAAGCACAGAGCCTTTGATGTGGCTTTTCTGCTTTTAAGGAAACAGGCTCCAGGTCCTAGGGGTGGGGAGGAATTTAAACAACAGCAGTGACCGCAGAGGATCGTGCAGCTGCTAACGGCAGCTGAGGGCTGGGAGGACTTTGGATATATTTTTAGTGTCTTGATATAATCGTTGTACAGGGTTTCAGGGTAATTTGGACTTGTTTCTAAGATATATGCTTGAATGAAGAAAAGCAAGATGAAAAATAAAGTTTGACCAGTCATGAGTTGAAGCCTGTAATCCTCGCATCCGGGAAGCTGTGAGCTGGAGGTCCACCTGGGGTATTATAGTCAGTTCCTGCCCAGCCTGGTCCCAGAGCCTACTCCAAAAGAAAAGAAAGGATAACCAGCAAGTTGGCTTAGTGAGTAAAGGCTCTCGCCTCACAAGCCTGGCCACAGGGAAAGAGCTCCACAAATATGACACCTGATTTCCATATGGGCACTGTGGCTCCCACACACCTACACACTTCATGTCACGTGTGTGTACATGTGATTGCATTAAAGATATAAAAAGTAAATGAAAACTTTGTGTACAAAAGTTTGAAGGGAAAGGGAAGGGAAGGAGTTTGTGTATGACCCAGACATTTTTGGAAGGAACCAGGATACACTGTGCTTGGGGAGAGTGTCTGGAGCAGGGTGGGCGCCAATTCTTACATCTTTCCATTTGCACCTTGTGAGTTTTATTCTTCTTGCACAGATATCTTAATTTATATCTTTATAATTTATGGGCTGGGGTTGCAGTTCAGTGGTAGAACACTTGCCTAGTGTGCAGAAGGCCTTGGGTCACATGTCCAGCGTTAATAATTAATAACAAAAACATAACTATTCCCCTAAAGAAGATTTAGAAAGTAAGCCAGGTGTGGTGACTCCTGTAATCGTAGCAGTTGGGAAATAGACACAGGGAGATCAGGAGTTTAAGACCAGCTATGGTTTCATGGTGAATTCAAGGCCAGCTTGGGCTACATGAGACTTTGTCTCAAAAAGGTAGAGAAAATATAGAATACTTTAAAAATCACTCATAATTCGTATATGTGGTTATGTTGTTTTATTTCACTTAACAGTATACGTGAACATTTCCTCATGTCTGTCTGTCTGTTGAGACAGGATCTTGCTATGTAGCCCAGGCTAGCTGGACCTGAGATCATCCTCCCTTAGCCCCTCTGGTAGCTATGATTCCAGGCCTTACCTGTGCCACAACAGGATGAAGAATATAGATGTGGAAGAAAAGTGAGCTTGGGTGTTTGTGTGTGAGCTGAAAACTCCCCAGAACTGTGTTTGGAATCACCGTTCCTTGCGGGATGGGGACAGATGCTTTCCAGGATTGGGTTTGGGGCTTGGCAGTGATCTTTTTCTGTGCCACCAGCATCAGGTTTCTGCCTGTACAGCTCATAGGGTCAGGCAGAGTAAGAGCAAGGCCAGAGCCCCATGAGGTGTGTCCCAGAGAGAGGCTGGCACTTCAGATTAGCAGGTAACTTCATCTGCTGGTGTCAGATCCTGGAGATAGGCAAGAACAGTGCAGCGCTCTGCGCTCTGGCAGACAGAGCCTTTCCCTGCAGTCCCTGGAGCCATTCTGTCATCCCATAGATATAGGTAGCAGGGGGAGAGAATGGGTGGGTGGGTGGGCGGATGAAAAGCAATGTGATCCAGGTTTATTTATAGAGCACTCCTCTGTAGCAGGTGCCGAGCGGAGCATCTTGGAAGGAAGCAGCAGAGCAGGTTGGCTCAGCTGCCAAGCTCAGGCCTTTCAGTCTGGTGCATTGAAAATCCAGACCCAAATCCCTCTTTTCATGGAAGAAATAGGCTGCAGCAGATGGTATGGGCTGCCCAGCTTTGACCCATCCCATGGGCAGCTGGTGTCACACAGGGAAACATCTGAGCCTGGGAGCCAAATGGATCTGCCTGAGACCTTCCCAAGTCAGGGTATACGTGCTTATTTACTGGATGGGGCCATTGAGAGTGATGGATGTAAAACAAGTGCCTGGTAACTGTCCTGTCACTCTTTCCACTGGTGGCATTGTCATTTGTCCTTGTTACTACAGTGTTATCACTACTGCAACAGGCCGCTTACCTGTTTGAACAGTTTCCCTAAAGGAAGGGGAGGCAGAGTGGTTAGCAGAAAAACCATATCCACAATCCTTCAGCTGAGGCCCTTGCCACAGCTAAGAAGTCTGGACGGGGTGCGCCATCTGCTGGATGCAGCGGGGACTGCCTTACACAGAACTTGTGTGCCCCCTCCATCTCTCCACGCCTTCATTTTACAGGTGGGGAACCTGGCCCAGAGAGGGATAGCGTCTTTGCTCCAAAGAATAGGCTGTGATGTACAATGTGTGCATGCACATCCCAAAATAATTCCTGTGTCGCGTCCTTACATCCATGGTTCTCTTGGCTCTAGAGTGTTGTCTACCACAGGGCTGTGCTGTTTCCGGCTTCACACCTTTGCTTCCACTCCAGCCTCCTCCATGTGCCTATCCCACCTTTCCCACTGGAGGGATCATGGGAAACTAAACTTGAAGCCAGCCAGGAAATTAACTAGTAAATGGTTGCTTTCCACCCACCCGGTATCCCAAATGCTCCCATTGGGTCCCTTTTCAGTAGCCACGCCTCTGTCCACCTCAGAAACCAAATTCCCTGTCAGCCAGATTCTGCCCACACAGTTGCTCCTCAGGTTGTGCCTGCGTGTTCCCCGTTGCCTGCTCACACCTGACCTCCTCAGAAGCCTCTAAACTTATTCCCACCCAGGCCCTGCCCTACAGAGACATCAGGATTGTCTTTGAAATGCACAGCTTATCCTCATGACCTTACTTACAAGCCCTCCAGGATGGGCAGGTGGCCTCTGCCCACCCTTAGTGTCCTCGATGTCACTGGCCCCTCCTGCTCTTCCACTTGACCCCATCACTCTTCGTCAGCGCCTCAGGGCTTGCTGTTCCCTTCCTAAGGACACTCTTTGCTGCTCTCTTTTTACATTGTTAAATTTTACTTTGAGGCAGGGTCTCATTCTGTTATCCCAGAGCTCACTATGTAACTGCATAGCTCAGACTGGCCTCAAACGCACAGCAATCCTCCTGTTTCAGTCCCTTGTGTGCTGCAATTACAGCATGGCAAAAGTCAGCATGTCCAGATTCTTCCCACACCATCCTTGCATCTTTATTGATGTGGTACTTCCTGATTCCGAGTCTTGGTTGGGTCCTGGCCGTCCCTTGGAACCCTGAACAATGGTAGCTTGATGCCAAATACAGCTCTGTGAGGTGGGCAGTGGTGCCAGCTTGTCCTTGCTCCGTCTGTAGTCCCCAAGATGGTGCCAGGCACATGATACGGTAAGCGTGGAAATGCTGCTTTTCAAATTTACTTTGAATGAAGATTGAATGAATGTTCTTTTTAAACACATTTTTTACATTTATGTCATCGTGTGTGTGTGTGTGTGTGTGTGTGTGTGTTTGTTTGTTTGTTTGAGGTCCACGGTGAGGGTGTAAGGTCAGGGGACAGTTTGCAGGAGTCAGTTTTCACCCTTATGCATATTCTTTTTTTTCTTTAATAAAACCAAATCTCTCTACATAGTCCTGGCTATTCTGGAACTCGCTGTGTAGATCAGGATGATGCAGAGCTCACAGAGATCATGCTTTTGCCTCCCAAGTGCAGGGATTCCAGCCATGCAGCAACGCCTGCCCCATGCTGTTCTTTAAGATGTGGCTCGTAGTCTAACTGGGGTTCAGTGCTTTCTCTCAGTTCTCCGTGGAAAAGGTAGTTGTGTCAGAGGACATCAGCGCCTCACGTCTGCTCTCCTGCTCCTGTCCCCACAGGCCTGAGGAGCGATGCGACAGGCATGATGGAGGTCGAGTCCTCCTACTCGGACTTCATCTCCTGTGACCGGACAGGCCGGCGGAATGCAGTCCCTGACATCCAGGGTGACTCGGAGGCCGTGAGCGTGCGGAAGCTAGCTGGAGACATGGGCGAGCTGGCACTTGAGGGGGCAGGTCAGAGCCAATGCCAACACCCTGGTGGGCAGGTGGGGAGGTGCTCTGCTAGTTCTCACTAGTCTCCAGATCCCACACTTCCTCAAAGAAGTGTTTTTAAATTGGAGCTGTCCATGATAGTGGCAGAGCCCAGCCAGTGTCTAGGCTAGAGAATGCCAGTGTCTTGGTCCTGAGGGCTCTGGAGAGCATCCGGGCCACTTCCCTTCTCCCATTTCAACTCCACCAACAAGCCCTGTCAGATCTCTGCCGTATCCTAACTCCCTCTGCCTCGTGCTTCATCCTCTCTCCATCCCCATAACTGCTGTGTTACCTGTTGTTCACTAAGACTAGGTGTCTTTCTTGCACAGCAGGCAGCATGATTAGTTAGCCATCCAGTCCTGTCAGCTTCTGCCCCAGACTCTCTGGTAATATCTCAGAGCCAAGACTCTCCAGTGCTCCCCAGAAGCCATGCACTGCTGGCCAGCCTGCCTGACCTTGGGGTCTACTCATGCCTTGTTACCCACACCTTCCCCCACACACCCATATTTGTCTAGTTCTCTATCAGGATGCAGAGCTTCCTAGTCAGGGCCTTTACTCCACCTTTGCTCATCTAGAACTTCCCCCAGTGGAGTTAGGACCACTTGCTGCCCCTTTACTCTCGGGGCCAGCTTAGCAGATGCTCTGAGCAGCCTCCTCCGAGAGCTGATGCGCTGCCCCAGCCATATTACTCTCAAAGGTCTCATTTATTTGACTTTGAGCTCCAGAAAAGAGGGGCCTCTGTACTTCCTGCACATGGTAAGCAGTTGGTGACCACAGGCTGAATGATGCAACGAAGAAACCAAGAGGAACCGCCCAGTATTGCCTGGGCCACCTTGGTCCCCATTTCTCCCTCCGTTCCCTTAGAGGACTCAGCTCAGCTCAGGTCCACAGATAGCTGCTGACCCTTCCTGGGAAGCATTCAGTTCCAGCCCTTCCCTGCTGCAGGCACCGAGGCCATGCTTGCCAGAGACACCACTTCCCACACTACACCGTGGCTTCCTCCGTGTCACTCCAGGAGCAGTCGGTCCTTGCAGGGCCATAACATTGTTTTTGCCTGGGTGGCTCTAGTCTTGAGTTCTTGGTCCTCATTGCCCAAAAGGGACTTAGGAGGACAGAACAGAGAAGGTGTTGGGGACAGGGACCCAGCTTTTCATGATAGATCAACTGAGGTCAAGAGAAATTGGGAGTTTTCCTAAGTTCGCCCAGCAAATGACCATAGTTAGTATGACAATGACAGTCTTTCTGCCTTGAGAGAGTGCTCTGCCTCTTACCCCCAGAGCCTCTCCCAGCTTTCTTGTTTGAGGCCCTGTCGGCCTCCCTTGTGCTGGTCCCTACTTTTCGCTCAGGTGTGGACACCTTCACAGTGCCCTTGCCACACTCCTCTGCAGCTTCAACTCTCGTCCCCCACTTTTTGTTCTCTCTTCCAGCCTGCAGGCTCTAAAGCTGTGAGGGCTTCTTCACCCACTGCCTGGTTCACACATGCTGGTGGCCTCTCATGGCGGTGCGTTTTGTGCTAAGGCCTTCCCTGACCACAGCTCGTCTCTAGCAGAGGAGCCCCTTTTCCCCCTTCGTCTCCATGCCCTGTAAACACAGCACCCCCTCTGAACTGAGCTGCTGCAGCCCAGGCTGTCTGGTGTCCTCTGTGACTAGCAGAGTTTGGCATGTGACAGGCACCTATTCAGTGGCTGCTCACTGCCCAGCTGAATGAGCAGTATGTCCATCTGGCACACTGGGCACAGTGTCAAGGGTTTCTTCAAGGCCTCTCTGCTCTAATCAGCTTTGTTTGGTGCCTTCCACCCTCCTTAGCCCCCATAGCTGCCAGTCCCCACCTACAGGCCCTTTAACGCCATTTGCCCTACTTGAGAATCTTCATGATATGTGGGTCCTCCCAGTACATGATGCTTGCTAGCCACAGTGACTGATGTCCAGAAAGGAGACATGAAAAGGTGCAGGGATTGGTGCACCTTTGGTAAAGCTGGGACAAAGTGACCAGCTATGAGAAGCCTCTGTGTGGAGGTCTCACAATAAAATGTTTCCAGGCATTTCTGAGCCCAGCAGACTCACAGACAGAAGACAGGGTCTTAAATGTCACCCCTGAGATTTTGACCCAGCAGGCCAAGGACCCCAGAATTTTCTCTGTCACAAGTTTCAAGAGCCAGTGCATAAGCTGAGTAAGACAGGACCAAAATCCTCAAAAACTTAAGAGGTCCTGGCCACCTGGTCTTCTCAAGCCTGTGGTCTGCCTGATGTGTCAGTGTTCTCCAGTATGAGGTACAAGTCTGTCTGTCCCTGGTGTCTTCTCAGACAAGGAGCAAATGCTACTTTACTTTGCCCAAGAGCAAGAGAAGCCAGAAGCTAGCCACGGAGATGACAGTGCACTCACCTTGGACATCATAGCTTCTTTCTTCCCTGTGACTAATAGGAGAGGACCTTCTCCCCAACTAAGGGGGAGCTGAGGCTGGCGGGGAAGAAATATAATTGTTAGAGGACCTGGGGTCACATCCTGTGCTCCAACAAGCCACATTCAGATGGCAGTCCTCGGTATGCCAATTGCAAGGACCAAATTAGGAGCTGGAGTGAGGGCTCCACTTGCTGCTTGTAGAAAGAACCCAAGTTGGGTCCTCTCTCACTCACAACCATATGTAGCTCCAGTTCCAGGAGATCCAGTGCCCTCTTCCGACCTCCAAAGGTACTACCTTGCATGCATGTGGTACACATACATGCAAGCAAAACTTATGTGCATACATGTGCCAAAATATTCATACAGAGAAAGTAAAAGAGCCAAGTAATATGAAGAGCAGGAAAAGGCAATTTATTCAGCACGGCCACATTGGGAAGAGGGACGAAAGATCAAGTGACCCCTCCAGGTTCATCTTTGGGGTTTAAACCATGAGGGCAGGTTTAAGTAGAGGCCAGAGGCGTGCATACCTCAGCAGTCCTGCACAAGGTGGGATCCTGCCCACCATGGACCCTTCACTGTTTAGAGCCCACTGTCCTCAGGGTCTGACTAGTTGCCAAGCTCTTTTTCCAGGAGAAAAGTCCCTCTGGTTAGCTCAGGCTTTAGGCTTCTCTTCAGCAGGAGATTCCGGGGCACTGTTTCTAGTTTCTTGGGGTCCATTGTTTCAGTAGTCTGACAACCAAGGTGAAGGACAGAGTCTGTTTAGAATGTCTTCATCCCTGCCAGGCTGGTTACTGCAAAGTGGCTTGCCTGAAGTCTCTAGCAACAGCGTGACAGAGCAGAGACCATAGGTTCAAAGGGTCACAGCTCATGGCGGGCTTCACAAAATGCACGCTTCCTCGGGTGCAGTCATGGGTGTTAGGCCCAGAAGTGGGTTCAGTCACCATCCTCAGAGGAGGCAGCTTCATGCCAGGCAGGCTCAGATTGGCACACACTTGAGTCACAGTGCCAAGTTCTGCCCACACTATTTACTTCCATGAGCACTCAGGCCCAAGACTGCCATGTGGGGCACTGGGAGACCAACCTGCCAGCAAGCCTCTATAAATTCGAGAATGCAGCTTAGTGGAGGATGCTGGGCTCCACAGTAAGCAGGCTCTCCACCCTTTATTGTAGGTACATCAATCAACTTGCTCCTCTTAGCCTGTTTTTGCATGGGTGTCATGACCCCAAACACACCTTCAGGTTGCTGTGTGGACTGTTGACAGAGTGCCTTCAGTGGCCAGACCCAGGGCTCAGTTCAGGCATAAAGACAGACCTAATGGTAGAATAAGGTGGACCTTCAGTGACATCACAGTGTCACTGGGGCTTGAGACTGGCGATTGAGCTTTGTCCATATAACTGGGCTCTGTGGAGGATGCTGACCCTGGGAGGGTTGAGGATGGAATACAAGCCGGGCACACTTGTCAGGTGGGTGAGGCAGAAGCTGCTGGTTCCACCTCCCAGCGGGACTTGAGGGAGCTGGGAGTGAGGAGAGCCAGCTCACACAGGGACTTGAGAGCAGGCCAGGTTGCGCTCAGCCAACTGCTGTCTTCAGCCCAGCTCAGGTTTCTGCTGGCTGGAGTAGAGCAGGAGTGGATGCTGGCAGTGGTGTGCTGAGTCAGGCAGTCCAGATGTGCATCCTCCACCATTGTGGGCACTCCTGAGCTGGGCTGGTTGAGTCGCTATACTGTCTTAAACGATTTTCTCATTTACTAAGCACATACTTCTTGCTGGAAACTTCACATTCGCAGTCCCCCCTGGGGAGCACACACTCATCTCACGCTTTAGCACCTGTCCACAGTCCTGACCTTCTGGCGTTTACTATACTAGCAGCCCCACCAGCCTTTCCATGGTAACAGTAAGATCCAGGGTTAGTTTTTGTAGCCTTTCCATGGTAAGAGTGAGACACGAGAGAGCAAGCGATGCCTCTCTGGCCTTGGTCAGCCCCTCCCCAGTGCAGCTCTTAGTCTGCTCCAAAGGCTGGCCACAGTGATCAGTTTGCCTGGTCCTTCCAGACCCCTGTGCTTCGTAGTGTGTGACTGTGTCCAAAACTTCCTCTTCCTCTCTCCCCTGCAGAAGGACAGGCAGAGGGAAGTACCCCAGAGAAGGAGGCCAGCAGCCAGCCCCAGGGCAGTGATGCGAGCACCTCGTCTTGAGTCCGGCCTTGGTCCTACAGGCTAGAAGAGAGACCTGCTATCCCTTCCTGGAACTGGAGCCCTGGCACAACCCAGCAGTCTCTTCTCTGAGCAGCCAGATTGACTGAGAGCCTCGTGGAGGCCTCTGTGGCCCCTACTCCAGCAAAGTCCTCTGCCCACGCCAATGGTTCCACTCTCTCTTCCACCTCCCCAGTGCCCAGGTACACCATCACCATTGGATGTTATTTATTCAGCTAGGTGGGGCCCAAGCCAGGCCCTGCCCCCCAGGTTGGCAGTCCCTACCTGGACAGGGACTGTCCCCACAATTCATCCCTCCAGTCAGCCGCCGATGTCGGAAAGATCTTCCTAGCCCTTTTTTAAAGCCTCTTTTACATTTTTTAAAAACATAACTTTTTTCAGCAGAGAAGGGGAAGCTGACAATCACTTTTTTCTGTTTTGGTTTTGGTTTGTTTTGGAAGCCGTTTTAAGCTTAGTTCTGATGATCTATGCAGCTCTAAGTTCCCCTCATGGAGCTTCAGATCCAGTTGTAGGGAAAGGATTTGGACTCGAACTAGCTGATCAGTTCTTTGGCCTTTGTACCAAGAGAGTGATATTTAGGTCCCAGGAAATAAACACTGATGATTTGTGCGACTGGCTTAAGATTGTTTCTTTTAACCACCAAATGCCCAGCTGGGCTTTGTACCCTCACATCTTTAGCTGGCAGGGTTCCACTGCCGCCCTCTGTCCTGTAGTGGCCAGTGTAACTCCTCACATGGCATCTGATGAGCCCTTCCCCACCCCATCCTCACATAGCCCACAGTGATAGCCTGAAGGGGGGGCCTGTGAGATGGCTCAGTGTGTAAAGGTGCTTGCGGCCAAGCCTCACAGCTCGAGTTCAATCCCTGGGCTGATAACGGTGGAAGGAGAGAAGCAGCACTCACAAGTTGTCCTCTAATACATATGTGCGCATGGTAGCTCACAGCTGTCCAAACCCTAGTTCCAGGGGATCTGATGCCTTCTTCTGACTTCGCTTGGCACCAGGCACACACATGACGCACACACATACATGCAGGCAAAAACCCATATACATAAAACGAATAACCCTTTAAAATAATAAAAATAGCCGCAAAGACTCTGGTTAAAGGAGCCAAGAGTTGAGGAGCCCCTGCTCAAACTGCCCCTCTGGGAAAATGTCACTCTGGAGGAAAGGTCCTGGCTCTTCCGGCCCAGTGTCCATGTGGGGCCTCTTACCCACCCCAGCCAGCAGCCCCAAGACCACATTCACCATGTGATGCAAGATGCCAGTCACCAGCTGCTTTATTAAACACCAGATTTTTAGCCTTGGAAGGAAGGTTTCCGATCCATACCCACAATTGGCAAGGCCCGGGGGCCCTAACCAGAACACCTGATCAGAGGACAGACAGATCAGAGGACAGGCCACTCCAAGGTCTGGAAGGAATGAAGGTAAGAGTGTCACAGAGTTGTGAAGGCTCCATCCACAGGCTGAGGCTCAGAGAAGTGGCCTTGCCATCTTCAGGGGACCTGCCCTGCTGGTCAAGTCAGAGAGGTAGAAAGATCAGACCACTTACAACACATAAGACATCGGGGAAAGCACAGAATTCCAGGCCCAGAGAATGCCTTCCTACCATAGATAGCAAGACAGGGGCTACAGGCAAGGGAATGTGTGGCTTGCCAAGGCCATATACAGAAATGAAGGGACTCATGGAAATAGGACTGGCCAACTCCTCGTTCAGGTGACGCCTCAGGCTCCCATGATGGTTGGGAGTATCTGCAGAAAGCCTGTCCAGACGGTAGTGACGGCTCAGGAAATAGCCTCCCTGACAAGAGGCTGACTGACAACTGCACCCAGAAGCCAGGCAGGCTCACTAATTCTCAGCGCTGTGTCTCTCTTTCCCCCGCTCCCCAAAGGACTTCTGCTACAAACCACAGTCAAGGAGGGGCAGGATGGGGTTGTTACTGATCCCCAGCAGAGGGTACCACCCCCCAAGGACTTCTGCTATGGGACATACATAAAGTGAAAGAGGGCGGGGATGGGATGGTTGCTGTGCCCTGCAGAGGTAGGTGTACCTTCAGCCTGTGGTGGCCATTGGTATTCTCGGTAGAGTCGTTCCAGAAGCTCGTTCTTCTCCTCCTCGGGGAGGAAGCTTGACTTGGCTGCATTGATGTTCTAGAAGGGAAATCAGAGTTGAAGAGCCAGGAAGGGAGTGGTCTCGTGAACCAGGGTCACAGGGCAGCATGAGCCGTAGCAGGGACCACAGACCCCCATGCTCATTGTGGGTATGAGGAGGTTAGATGTGGGGCAGAGGCCCTTGCAGGGATTCACAGGACAGCAGAACCCAAGACTAGGGTCTCAGTGTAGGAGCAGCCTAAATGGCACAAAATTTTCCACAGCCAGACACACCTTTCTGAGAGAGGGATCAACCCAAGCAAAGGCTAAGCCACCTGATCCCTCAGCTCGGAAGCCAGTGTCAAGGCATCTCTGTGGGAGGCCTTTGGTGCTAGACTTGGCATGTCAGGAAAACCCATTGTGGGTTTCCAGGGGTTCCAGGCAGACACCTGGACCAAGTGTTGGGGCCACATCTCACACCCACTCACCAATCGCTTGAACTCTTCCTCAGTGAAGCCCATGTCCCGTTTGGTCATCTGGTAGTCAGTGTCCAGCGTGGACTTAAAGATGAGAGGGTCGTCTGTGTTGAGTGAATAGTTGGCCTGGTCTTTCTTGAAGCTGGCGGAGGGGCCGGCAGGGAGAAAAGAGGCTCTTTATTCCAAGGACCATGGCTGCCCATCTCCCCGGTTCGATCTTCACCCAGCCTTAGACAACATGAATGGTTGCATTCTGGAGCTGAGGTGAGAGCCATGGAGGAGGGCAGTTTGCAGAGCCAGGAAAGCAACAGCCCCTCAAGCATCTGTGCCCTCTAACCTTCCCCTTCTCAGCACTGGAAGTGGCTGGCACCCTGCCTGCCTCTCCTAGTCAGGCCTCAGTTCCTCGCATATGGCTCCTCAACACACCACAGAAACTTCCTGGCCCAACCCTGCCCATCATCTTGTTGAGCTTGATTGGTTTCTGCTGGCTCCAACCTTGTTTGCTTGGATAGCAGTATTCAACACCTTTGTTGTTTTGATTTTTGTTTTTTAAGATTATGTACAGTGTTCTGCCTGCATGTATGCCTGCACGCCAGAAGAGGGCACCATATCTCATTATAAGTGGTTGTGAGCTGGGGAATTGAACTTGGGGCCACTGTTAAGAGCAGCCACTGCTCTCAAACTCTGAGCCACCTCTCCAGCCTAGTATTCAACACTTCTAAAACTTGTATTTATGCTGTGGATGTGCATTGCCATGGTGTGTGTTTGGAGGTCAAAGAGCAATTTGTGATGGTCGGTTTCTGATTCTGCCATATAGGTTATTAGGTTGCCATGCTTTGTGGCAAGCACCATTACACACTGAGCCATCTTATCAGCCCCCGAATTTGACACTTGGCTCTTCTCAAAACCCCATTCTTAGATTTCTCTGACACCATACTTTTTAAAAAATTATTTTAAATTTTTTGCTTTAGTTTCCTGTTAGTGTGTATACCCATGTTTGTGGATGTGCAGAGCCAGAGAAGATGTTGGCCATCTTCCTCATTCTCCATCTTACTCCTCTAGGTCAGGGCCTCTCACTGAACCCAAAGTTCACTATTTGATGCTAGAGCAAACCCCAACGATCCTCCTGTCTCCACCCCCTCCCCGGTACTGGGGTGGACATGGGGTCGCAGGTGTGCATGGCCATGCCTGGCTTTTTATGTGGATGCTGGAATCTGAACCCTGGTCCTCATGCCTGCACAGCAAGCACCCATAACCACTGACACCACGCTTTTGACTTCCCTCCTGTTTCTCCTGCCCCTTAATGTCAGTGTTGTGGGTTCTCTTAGTCCTTGATCCACCAGCACCAAGAGTCTTTGTTCTTCAGCCTTTGTATTTGCATAGATACGTTAAACCTCCCTCTAGCCAGCGTGCTAACAGACCCGTGTGCCTCCAGGAGCCGCCATTTGGTGTGCCACAGGCACCATGCTAAGGAAGTCAAGAGCTCCTCGTCATCAGAGCATACTCCTCCATCTGTGTAAGTCTGGCTGACAGACCAGTGCTGACCTGTCCATTGTCAGCCCAGGTTCTGCCACCTGTATCCTGCCTTAGGAGAAGATGGCTTTGTCCTCACACGAGCCCTGATAAGGACCTGGTCACAGGACAGGAAGACCTTGTTCTTGGTTGCTGATGGGAGCCCTGTACTATGGGAGAGATGTTCCAGGGAAAAGCTTCTGGCTGGCATTCAGGGCAGCAAACACCCAGCCGGGTGACACTCATCTGCCCACAGCCCAGAAGACAGAGTTGGTGACAATGTAGAAGCTTCCTTTGGGAGGGGGTATTCTGCTGTGGCTGATGCATTATGGGACCTCAGTAGGTGGGGACCACAGTCAGGTCTGCACGTGTGAGCTTCACAGTCCTCATTTGCCGGACAAGGACATCAATACCTGCTTCCCATTCAGCCGAGACTTCATTCCTAAGAACCAGGATGACCAGGTACCCGTTCCTACGTTCCCTTCCCTTCCTTTCCAGAAGAACCAAATGGGTCCCAGGAACCAGATCTCACCGAACAACTGCATGCTCCGTTTTGGGATCCCAGGCGCCTGTGAGATAGCTGGACCAGGGGCAGACCTGCAAGGGGCAGGTGTGTGGCTGGCATAGTGGGCTCCAGGCCATACCCAGATGGGCCGAGCCACCTGCTGTGGCACTATTCTTGCCATCTTTGCAAGGACCTCCTTGCTTCAAGCCCTTGAAACCTCCACCACTGGCCACTCCCAGTCAGCTTGCCTGTCCTTCCACCTCTGTCTGAAAGGCATGGGGTAGCCAGAGACAGCTTGCAGCCTCACACCCTCACCTCGAAGTGCATGTTTTCTTGCAGTAGCCTCTTGTAGAGGGCCTCGTCCATTAGCGTGTGGTAGCCATGTCCCACCCTGTCTGTCTTGAGAGTGTCCACAGCCTATGGGGAAGCAGAGAAGAGGTGAGTCCAGGAGCAGGGTTGGAGTCAGGAAGAGGAGGCCCAGGGTTCCTGATTCCTTACCTCTCGCACAATCTCAGCAGAACCCACCTCCCCAGCATGGACGGTGCGGTGAATGCCACTCTTCACGGCCCCCTGGAAGGGGAAGAGACAGTTCTGGGGGAGCTCTGTGAGGTCCCTAGAAGGTCCCTAGAGGTCCCCATCTTTGCCACACTTGGGGTCTAAATTTTGGCAGGTGTGACTGTCCTCAGAGTCGCCGAGGCTACTTCAGTAAGTATGCAGGAGGGTGTGGCCTGGTTTCCAAGTGTCGTAAATAAGGTGGTAGCTATCCTTTATTCTGCAGCTCCTGCACGGATACTGTCTGAAGGGTTTAAATGCATTGTCTAATATTCTAAAGCAAACTAACATGATTTTAGGGTGGAGTTCCAGAAAGTTCATGTTAATATGACCAAGAAGTGTAGAACTAAGAAATGGGGCCCAGAAAGAAGCAGTTCTGTCCAAGATCACACAGCAAATCCCAGGCCGATGGAGACTCAGACACAGCTCTCCCATCACCATGCAGGGGCTTTGGTTTATACCCTGCTCGGAGTCCCTCACCCCAACCAAGGCACAGTGGGGACTCGGGCTCCCCCAGGAACATCTCTCCCCTTCTCAGGCCCACCTCATAGGCTTGCACGTGGCCTGGGAAGAGGCTACTTCCTTCAATGGTCTCATCACCAGCCAGGTCGATGGCCACCACAGTCTTCTGATGGTACTTCTTGCAGAGTTCCAACACCTCAAGGGACCAGTCTGGGAGAGAGGTTCAACGGAGCGTCATCAGACAGTATGGGAGCAGGGCTGCCCTCCTGGATGTTCTAAGCCCTCATCTGTCCAGAGAGGGCATCCAGTGTCTTGTCTTCAGATCCTGACTGCTGTGTCTTCCCCCACCCAAGCCTCAGAGTCCTCTTTCCCAGAGGAAGACCATCACCACTGCACATAACGAGGGTATGCTGAATAAAGGCTGGGCTCAGTAAGTGACAAACAGGTCATTCCCTCAGTGCTCACCAATACCATGACAGGCTTTACCCTCCCTCAGAAAATGGGAACATAGAGTCTAATATTTAGCCCATGCTATACCTCAGGAATTAGTTCATTGCTAATGAATCATGCAGTTTTACACTAAGAGCCGCATGGAGTTACAATGTGGGCCTACAAGATGGCTCAGTGGGTAACCTTAAGCCTGATGACCTGACTTTGATCCCCAGGTGGCATCGAGGGTTGAGAAGAGGCATGCAGGCCGTGCGCTATTGTAGTGAGCCCTGTAACCTCACATCAGCCCTTGGCTTTGTTCCCGCTAATCCTTAGGGTAGGGGCACAAAGTGAGCGTGACCATCCCTGAATGAGGTGTGAATTCAAGAGGGGTGATGTGACTTGCCCAAGGTCACAGAATGGGTGCTGCAGGTTGAAGCTTGAGCCCTGGATGTTTGGCCCATGCTGGCAACAGTAGAGGAATCCCAGATACCTCAGAAGTCAGACCTATGCAAGAGGCTCTGGACCAGGCCAAACCACAGAGTCTTGTGGTCATAGATGTTTTCCTATTGTTTAGTTTCCTTTGGCTATGAGCTTCCTGTTGGTCATGTGGCTGTCAAGACCTAGATTTCCTGTTCAGGAGACTCCCTAGAGCTGCCAAGAGTTCACTGTGTCTTTAGAAACCCTGGACACATAGGGTAGGGAATTCTGGGAAAGAGCAGGTACAGCCCTGTGGCTAGGCCAGGCAGCCAGCAGGGTACAGGGGTACTCACTGGGTTGGTGGCGCATACAGCATAGTATGGACCGGACCTTCACCCCGAATGCTTGTTCTCCCTCCTGCAGGCCCTGGTTCACAAGATCCACAACCTCATCAGGGGTGAGGTCCCCTCTGTGTGGGGAGAGGAGGAGGGAGGGACTTCAGGCCATGGTAGCCATGGAACTGGAGCAGGGAGGAGCAGCCTTGCCCTGATTTATGTCTTTCAAGGAGACACGTGGGCATAATTTCAAGCCCCTATGCAGTGGCCTTCCTTAGAGCTATCTGGGCACTGCTGGATTCTAGTGTGGGGGTGTCAGACAGCCCTCCCTATTTCTAGATGGAGGGGGCTAAATTTGAACCTGTCACTGTCTACAGGCATCAGAATCATGGCTCAGAGGGAGGGGACAAGAGGGCTTCAAGATATTTCCAGATGCAAGAGGTCCAGACCAGAAGACATGAATGAGCCAGGCTCCTTTATTGAGCAGAGCCTCTAGATGTCACTGGCTAAGCCAGGCAGGGTCGTGGGCAGTTAACCAAGCATTTCACTTAGGGCAGAGATGTAACCAAAGGCAGAGGGATAGGGATCATGCCTCTTCTGGTTGAGTTGAGTCCACAGACCAGGGCAAGACCAGGGCTCCCAGCACTCCGCCCTCTCCTCGGGGCTGAGCAATGCAACCCCCTCCAGTGTTGCCACTCACTCAGCCTGGTTCCAGGGGATCGGGTCCACTTTGGAGTTGGCCAGCAGGTGTGGGCTGTAGCGCACTTCTACGTACACCACGCCTTCCTTTGCCTTCATCTCCACAAACTCATAAGCGATCCTTTTGATGGCCTCCCTGCAGCCCCTGGGAAGGGAAAAACAGGCTGGCAACAACTTTCAACTCCTTGAGAGCTCCAGTAGCAAGCAAGGTGCCTGCCACCCTCTTTAGATTCTGCAGAGAAGACCCAAGCCACCTGGCAAGTCCTGGTATCTGTGCTTCTGACCTAAACTCATTCTGACCCCTCGCCCTTGTGTGACGGAACTGCTTCTAATGGGCATGCCTTCGCATTTGCCCTGACGCCATGCCATTCCATGTGGCAGCGGGAGTGATGAAAAATGGAAACCCAGAGGGCCAGTAAGATGGCTCAGCAGGAAAAGGCGCTTGCTGTCAAGCCTGAAGACCTGGGCTTGTCAGGATCCACAGGGTGGAAGAAGGGCATAGGTTCCTGCAAATTGTCCTCTGATCCCTGCCCCAGTCTAAAAAGAAAAGTAAATAAGGACTTAGGGGTGTGGCCCAATGGTGGAGCACGTATCGAGCAGCCTCCTAACCCCATAATTTTTTTTTAATATAGGAAACCAAAGCATGCTCTTCCTCTCTTCTGAGCCCCTATGGCTTCCAGTTGTGTAGAAAGCTCTGCCTCGATGCCAGCCCAATGGCACGGTCACCAGCTTTCCTAGCATCTTGTGATTCACATTCTTCCTCTGGCCAAGGACCATCAAGCTTGTCCCTCCCACCTCAGGACTCTGTCTGCCTCCACCTAATGCCAGCTTAAGGCCCTGCCCAGACCACTGTCTCTCTGGGGATCCGTTCTCCATGTCCTGATTACTGACATTAGATATCACATGCTTTTCCTGAAGTGTTGTTTCCCATGTCTAATTGACTCCCATGAGGCAAGGACCCTCTATGTTGTCATGGCTGTGATACTGCATCCAAGGAAAGGGCCTAGGGCGCAGTAGCCAAATTTTTGTTGAATAATGGACATGAGGCTGACAGGAAGAGAAGGGGCACAGATGGTGAACCCAGAGGGACTCTGGGTTTTTGTTTGTTTGTTTGTTTTGAGGCAGGGTTTCTATGTTGTAGCTTTGGCACCTGTCCCGGGCCCTCGCTCTGTAGACCAGGCTGGCCTCAAACTCAGGTGTGCGCCACCACTGCCCAGCTCAGAGGGATTCTGGAATGGGCAAATGATATTCAGGCATGGTATAGTCTGTGTGATCCTGGGCTCGTTAGCTGCCCTCTCTGATACTTCTGTCAAAGGGTTATTGTGAGCCCAAATGACCAAACATCAGAAACCTCACCTAGGCAAGGACTTCGGTTGGGACAGACAAAGGCTACAAAGAAGTGATCAGCTGGATGCTGCAAGTGTTTTAGTTGCTGCTGCTGAGTGTAGGCTCCAGGAGCGAGGCACAAAGTGACCTGTGAGGGCCTCTGTGAACACTGATCAAATGCTAATGGACTGTCCTACGTAGGACTTCCTCTGGAGCAGGGACAATGAGCAAGGGAAGGCAAGCAAGTGCCCCCATGGCCCTTAGGTGAGAAGAAAGGGCCCAGCTCCGGGGAAATGGGGCACTTCCAGGAGGAGGTTCAGTGGATGAGGGAGGATCTGGGTCTCAGCTTTACCATAGGGAGGGGCTTGCTCTCTGCCTTTCCCAGAGCTGTGGTTCCAATTATTCTCCAGGTGGGTACTGAACCCTCATACTGGACACATTGAACAAGAGCTAGGGTCCCTGCCTTTTGGTCACTTCTGAGCCAGGTAAAGGGAAAACGCACATGGTCTGCCAGACAGGGACACTGTTGATACAGATAAAGCCAGGAGGTGATACAGTGTGCCACAACATGGCCAATGAGGCCTCACTGAGAAGGGACATGGAAGATGTGCACGGAAGGCAAACCATGGGCCTTTAGAGAACAGCATTCCAGGCAGAGAGCACGGGGGTAGGGGTGGGGCTGGTGAGGACCTGGGCTGGGGTATGTTAGTCCCTAAGGGTAGGGGAGGAGTCAGCATCTGCAGAAAGCAAGGGCTCAACCTTGTAGGACCCGTGCACCTGGCATGTGGGTTTCAGCTCTCAGCGACACAGGAAGAAGCCAGTAAATTTGGGTCAGAAGCCTGGCTTAGGTTTTCACAGTCTGAGTCCTTTCTCTGACACTCTCTACTGGCAGTTCCCGGGCCTTTTTGGAGACTAGTAGTAGTCCTCGTTCAACCAGTGATTCAAGACATTGAAGACAGACCCAACTGCACCTTCATTTCCCACTCTAGCACCTGGCCTGCCCACACCCTCCAAAGCTCTAGACTGGGGCATAGGGGGCCTGACTCACACCTACCCCCCATGTCTTTTCTTGACCTAGGCCAAGGGCTCTTCCTGAGTTCTGTGGCATGGGTCTGTGAAAGGGCAATGAGTTCTGAACAAGACATCCCATAGCCTAACCAGCAGAGGGCTTGAGCAGAGCCTCTTCTGCCTCTGGGTGGGTTAAGAGATTAGGAGTCCAAAGGCATAGGAGAAATTGGCTCAGGGGCACACTACGGTAAGAAGCAAGGCTGGAGGTTCAGAGCACCTTCTACAGCAGCTCAGTCTGGTCTTGGTTACAGGGACACAAGGATTGGGAGCAACTCACGCGATGGCAGGCATGTAGTAATCGAACTTGGCCAGGAAGCCAGGGAGCGAAATGGGCTTGTCCATGCCGATGATGTCACGCAGCCCCTCCACTGTATCTGCTGGGAGGGTGATGCCTCTCTTCCTGAAAATAAAACTGAGGGTGAGGGGCTGCAGCCAGGGCTCAGGGGGTGAGAGCACTGGCTGCTCTTGCAGAAGACCTGGTTTGATCCCGAGACCCACACAGAGGCTCACGACCATCTCTAACTCCAGTTCCAGGAGACCCGATGGCTTCTGCTTCCTTGGTAGGCATCAGGCATGCATGTATTACACATACATACTTGCAGGCAAAACACTTGGACACATAAAATGAATTTTTAAAACTACATTTTAAACAAAACAAAACAAAGCTGCTTGGTGGTGGCATACACCTTTAATCCCAGCGCTCTGGAGGCAGAGGCAGGCAGATCTCTGTGGGTTCGAGGCCAGCCTGGTCTACAAGAGCTAGTTCCAGGACAGGCTCCAAAGCTACAGAGAAACCCTGTCTCGAAAAATCAACCAATCAACCAACCAAACAAACAAACGAATGAAAACAAAACATGGGATGCCAAGGCAAGATCCAGCCAGGCCTCCCAGGGCAGCATGGAACAGACTGGGAGCTCCAGTAAAAACCAAGGGGGTTCTTCCATCTAGTTCCTCCCCTGGGACAGATGAGGAAATTGAGCTCCAAGACCTGGAGAACAGCATAGAGGCCTTCCAAGACTTGTATCCAGAAGTCACAACAGATCACACATTGCTCATCCAAGTACTCACCAGGCCTGGCTCTACCTGGCTTCTAAGATTAAATGCATTCAGTGTGGTACAGCCAGAGACAAGTCACTATATCTCAAGGGACTAACAGGTTGGCTGATGCCAAGGTGAGTACCGTGGCGAGCCCATGACTTCCTCATCAGGTCCAGGGGTAGGCAGAGATGTTTGAGCACATGCCCAGCCAGAAGCTATTAGACTGTGCGCTATCTTAATTCCCAGGACAGGAACTGGTATCAAGACCTCTCTCTCTGCCCTCCTGGCTGGCTTGGCTTAGCAGCCTGCCCCACCTAGCATAGATCTGCTGTGCTGGTTACTCAGCTCAGGACTCTGTCCCATCCCTGCCTTCTTCCTACATCGGGAGTTCTGCCTCCCCGTGGACTGCAGGAAGCTGGTGTGAACTTGGTGTGTCTTCCTGCTTCTGCTGTCTCCACCCACTGTGACTCAGCTCCAGTTTGCAGTGTCCCTCTAGGCCTTGGTTTCTCCTATTTTTTTTACCACTATTGTTATTATTGGTGTGTGTGCATGTGTGCATGCATGCATGTGTGTAGTGTGTGTCTGTGTGTGTACGCATGCATTTAAAAAAGAGAATACTAAGGGGCTCATACTTTAGCTTTACAGCATGCAGAAGCCCTAGGTTTCATTCCCAGCACAGCTATAAAATAAAACAAGTCCCCATAGTGTCCCAGTAGGTAGCACCAAGGTCTCCCCGCTCTAGTCTGTGTGTCATGAATCCTCACCAGTCCCAGGTCCCCATAATTTACCTTGGGGATATGGTCCCTGACCCTGTTGTGCTCCTGGCCCATAGGCAGGTTCTCAGTACTCACTGGTTCCTCCAGGTTAAACTTCTTACTGTTGGCCAGCCAGCCTGAGTCACCTTCCTAAGGCCATGTACAGCCATGGTGATCCTGGAGAGCCTTCTGAGGGACACACTGCTAACTATGTTCAAAGCCAGTGGTCAGACTACAGCCCTGAAGCCCAGAGGATGGTGAGGCCATGGTAGGCACCTGGAGACAGACTGCAGATGACAAGAGAAGGGACAGTGGTGGCTCAGAGCTGTGCAATGATGGCACTAGAGGGGGGCTAGACCTTCATATGCTCCACAGAGAGCCCGCAGGGTGGTGAAGGGGCCTGGCTAGATCTTCACATGCTCCATAGAGAGCCTGCAGGGTGGTGAAGGGGACTGGGAAGGAGGTAAGAGGCACTATGAAGGGCACAATCCAGGAACTGAAGGAAGAAGAGATGATTGCCAACAGTCACCCAGACACCCAGACAGAGAAGGGGGTCACTGTAAGCAAGGCCTCTTCCCTGTTGCCTGAAGACTCCAGGACACCCCTCTCTCCCGAGATCACTGAGGCCAGAAAAATCACACCAGCCCCCACATCTTGCTCTTTCATTCAAGAATACTTGTGCCTTCTTGACCTGGCTGATGAGCCTTCTTGGACCATTTAATAATCTCTGATTAGAACCCATCTTAGTGTCCCACCCAAATGACCTCAGCAGGGCCCTGTGGCAATAGCTACCAGCTCCAGATGATCAAAGGCCACACACAGATGAGGCCAGAGGCGTCCCCTTGACACTAAAGCCACAGATGCTGACAGTGACATCTGGGAGCGACCTTTATGGTGGCGTCCATGGTTCTATCTTCCCACCTGTAAGGTAGGGTGGGCCACACAACTGCCTCCCAAGTGGTGGGAGGGAGTCACTCAGTGTGGTGCAGCCAATGCTGTGTGCTCATGACAGCTGAACAACAGCCACATCCCAGGGCAGGAAGAGGCTGCCGAAAGCACCACGTGGAGGAAAGAGTGCCGAGTAGAACTCTCCCAGGGACCTGGGAGTCGTGCTCTGGAGTTGGGAGCCAAATTCCCCATTGATACCTAGACACCTGGGGAGGCTGTCTCATGGGACAGTGGTAGAGTTGAGGCTAAGACACTGGAGACAGTGGATGCTGACTCCTTCCAGGATACACAGAGTGCTCCGCAGCAAAGGAGTGAAGGATGCTAGGAGTGGGACTGGCTTTTCCCGACAGCTAGAAGGTAGGATGCTTGCCTACCACCTCCAACCAATGGAGGGCTGGAGTGGAAAGATCCCAGGACATCACCATCTTCCACCAAGGACTGGCTTAACTTCCAGAAGGGGTGAACAGAGGTCTGGGAATCTCTCGGGCCCCCCAAGAAGAGCTGTACATGTTGCTGGATGCTGGAGCGGACTGTGGCTGTCCATGGACTTACTTGGCATAGTATAAGATGGTTTCTAGCTTGATGGATCCATCCAGGTGGACATGCAGCTCTACCTGCAAGGGGCAGAGAAGGAACATGAGACACCACAGAGACTGAGGACCACTTCGGAAGCCACCCTTTCCTGGACACTTAGTCAATACACCTCTTAAACTCTTTACATGAATGCTCTTGTCTAAGCTCACCTGTTTGTGGTTTTTTTTGGGGGGGTCAAGTGTTTGTGCTATGCAGTTCACAGCTCAGGAAATTAATGTTAAATGCCTTATCCAAAGTCACGTAGCGAGCAAGCAATGGAAGCAGGGACCCAACCCTTGCCTTAGCCACAGCTGGGGAGCAGCAGAGTCAGCGTTCTAACCCAATCCAATTCCCAAACTGTGATCTGAATGAGGCCAACCACGGTCCAGTGGGAGCCAGCCCCCACCATACCACAGCTGCTACCCTCAGTCACCTTTTAAGTTTACCAGGAATAGCCGACTTTAGACACCTCAAAAATCAGGCTCTGGGGCTCAGGAAGACAGCTCGGTTTATAAAATACCGCTGCACAAACATGGGACTTGAATTCAGTCAGCTCACACACGAAAAGTGTGGTGGTGCACACTTACAGTTCCAGGAGGGTCCCTGGGCTTCACTAGCCAGTTTAGCCTAATCGGTAAACCCCAGGCTCCCTTGGGAGAACCTGTCTCGAAAAATAAGGAGGGTGGCACTTTAGGAATGACACCTGATATTGACCTCTGGCTTTCACATGTCGGCACATATGCATATACTCACCCATGTCTGTATGCGCGCATACACACACACGCGCACACACACACGCGCGCGCACACACACACACACACACACACAAGTCTAAGACTCCACTAGAGGGTACAGCTCTGTGGGAAAGTACACACTTGAATGTGCAGGACAAAGTAAATGCAAATATACAAACACCAGACTCCGTGTCACACACGGGTGCCAGTCCAGCCTACCTTAGCAGGCAACATATCTGGTAACTAAGTCTTTCTGAGCCTCTAGAAAGGTCTTGGTGGTCATCCCTTATTTGCCCAGTCCCATGTGTGACACCTTGCACATAAAGCCAAGGCTACCAGCAGGGGTTTTGGAAAGAGTCCGTTTGCCTAGACTCCCAGCTCTACCATTGGATGATTGATCTCAGATATTTGGCATCTTTGGGCCTAAGCTTCAACTAAACAGCATGAGATACTACAGTCTTCTACAAAAACTATGGCAAAGACTTTAGACAGTGTCTGTGGAGAGGTGTGGCCCAAAGGAAGCTGCCACTGCCCCCAGGAGATGCTGTTTTCCATGACTGCTAAGAGGTACAACAGGTGCCAGGAGCCAGTGACCTAAGGGACTTTGTCATCTGCCTTATCCAGGTCATGGAGTAAATTTCTTGGACCAAGGGAGACCCAGAAGTGGTATTTTCCAAGGTGTGGCCATATCTGGAAATTGGTGGCCTAGATAAGAATGCTGGCAGGCCTGCCATGGAGGAGGAACATCTGGAAATTGCTGGCCCAAGGGTCAGCCCCAGGAAGGCTTACAGAGCCCGCTTCCAGCAGAAGAAGCCAGGCCATGGCAGCAGCCAGCAGAGGTGACAAAGCCTCTAGTCAGCAAGTCCTTAGAGTGCCCAGCAGTCCTAAGGCCACCCGGCTGGGAGAAGATAGAGCAACTCACCCCCAGCTTGGGATCACACTGGCTGTTGGCTTTCCCAGTTTCTTTGAGGCTGAGAAAGGCCATCATAGACAAGAGTTTGAGGCTGGGGTCTAGAACCAGGCCCTAGCTTAAGCCAGCACTTAGTGTAGGGGAGGCAGAGCCTGGGGGAATAGAGGCCAAAGATAGTAGGAGACACTGGAGGACATAGCATATAGAGGCCAGCCCAGCAGTGATCTCCCTGGGTGGGAACACTGGGCCAACCACGGGCTCCCAGAGTTGCCTGTATCTCAAGCCCTAGAACCAGTAACTAGGACCTAAGATGATAACATGGAATCATCTACAATCTTAGGTGGTAA
>JAQHUG010000077.1:669232-685623 GCA_028555095.1 Dicrostonyx torquatus | reverse complement strand
GACGGTAGCACACGGAATCATCCACAGTCTTAGACGGTAACACACGGAATCATCCACAGTCTTAGACGGTAGCACACGAATCATCCACAGTCCTAGATGGTAGCACACGGTATCATCCACAATCTTGGGAAAGCTTATTCTGAACTCTCTGGACAGGTTCTGAATGTACTTTCCTGTCCTAGAGGCAGAGACAAGAGACAAGAAGCAACGATGTGACCACAGAGGCAGAGACGATCCATGAGGCTGTAAGTCTGGAATGCCTGACATTACCAGAGGCTGGAAAAGCAAAGGGCTGACCCCTGAGCTTTTAGTGTGAGCATCACCCTGCAGGCAGTTTGATTTTAGACTCCTGGCCTCCAGAACTGTAGATTGTGGGCTGGGGGAAGGAGGATATAATGGCCTTTATTTTGTCTTTTCAGTGCTGGGGGTGGAACCCACAGTGTTTTGTGGCTTTAAAGGCACACAGCATGTGGTCACTTGTTGCAGCTGCCACAGGAATCTCATATAGTCAGGCCCTGTCAGAGGTCAAGGCAGGGAGGACACAATGAGGCCCCTGAGCCTCAGCTCTGGTTTTTGTTTTGTTTTCTGAACTGCAGTCAAGGCTGAGAAGAATGCCCTAGAGCCCTATGCTAGAGGCCTGAGCAAGGAAAACTGAATCCAGAGAGGGAAAGGCAAGAGTAAATGCAAGTGAGAAAGTGGAGAAGGGTTAGATTATTCTCCTATGAACCTTACTTCTGAATGGCTGACACATAGCCCAGGATGGGCAGAGGGTAGCTATGGATCCCAGCAGCTCATTTCTTTTGAGGCAGGAGAGAGTTGGCCACATGTAGACACTGATGGATGATGGGAGTAAAGGAGGTCACTTAAAAAGGGGGAGGAGCGTTAGGAGGCAAAACAAAGCCTGGACTATGAGAAGGGGAATCCGACCGTGGGTCAGGGCAGGGTGTCTGTGCTGTGTCTCCATCAGTGGGCACCAGGGGTTTGCAAGGGCACTCCAGGGAAAGCAATTACATGTCAACAGAGACGCCTCCACAGTGTCTCTGCTGCAGTATAACAGCGACAATAGTCAGGATGTGACTGTCCCACCTGCCAGCCCCCAGGAGACCATCAGGAGCAGAAAGGCTCCCCGAAGCTCCAGGCAGATAGCCAAAGAGCCAGCTCTAGAAGCATCCACGCTGTCTTGGGCTGTTCTGTCCTGTCCCACTTACCAGAACAAGAGCCCTTCCGAGGTTAGAGCCCCAGGCTATGATCACACACACACACACACACACACACACACACACACACACACACAGAGTCAGATACACACCACATACAGAGCCACAAGGTGAAGAAAATCAGATACCAAGGGACACAACAGAGTGTGCCCAGAAGGCCATCCTGAAGGAGCCCTGCACGGCAGAGTAGGCCAGAGAGAAGGAAGGATCAAGGAGTTAGTGTGTGGCGGAATCGCTCACAGAGACGGGTTTTCAACAGAAATATTTTCGATAGGCAGGGGAGGGAGGGCAGCTCTTAAAAGTGTGGCTTTCCGGGTGGAGAGCAGGCTGGGAGTAAACCTCAACAGAAGATTGCTAATGTATGTGTCCAGATGGGAGCCAGCTACTGTGCAGGGCGTGCCACACTGTACCCGCAATAGGTCCTTGGCAAGCAGGAGTCCAACACACAACAGCCCCCTCTGGTGGGTCTTAGAGAACCAGGTAGGGGCGAGGGCACCTCTGAGGCCAGCTGTCCACCCTGCTCCACAGAAGCTGCCACATGGAGCAGGTTGATAGGGAGCAGAAGCATAAACCATCTCCACAGACAGCTCACATAGACAGGTAGCCCACTGAACATTCCAGAAAGCTGCCATTGAGAAGCCAATCTACCAGCCCAGAAGACCATGAAGATACAAGTTTGGAGACTGAGCTGGGACCACGTTCAGGAAAAGGACAGTTACGGTGGCCATTGAGTCTATGTGAGTGCCTGTTGTGTGTGCCACAACCCTGAAGGCAAGGACTGCACACCCATTTTACATGGGAGGAAACTGAGGCTCAGAGAAGCAACTGGTGGATCTTGAACGACCCTTTCACAGGGGTCGCATATCAGATATTTACATTCTGATCTGTAACAGTAGCAAAATTACAGTTACAAAGTAGCAATAAAAATAATGTCATGGTTGGGGGTGACCACAGCATAAGGAACTGTAGTAAAGGGTGGCAGCATTAGAAAGGTCGAGAACCAGTGCTCTAAAGATTCAGGAATCTGTCAGTGAACCCAAGTCTGCCCTTGAGCTCCTAACTGCTGTCCTGCCACCTATGAGACAGTGCAGAGGCTCTCAGAGCTCCTGCTGTCCTTAGACCCTAGGCAAGGTCGGCGTTTATGCGAACCTACCTGCTGTGCATAGAGAGGTTTGTGAAGTGAAGCTCAGAGCAGTCACAGAGCAGACCGACAGTAGCGCAAACTCGGGGCCCACGTCCTCCTGCCCTTAAGTCGAGGTCTTGTTCAGAGCCACAACACCATTCCGACCCTGGTGCCCAGTCTCTGTCCAGCCTCCTGACCTCTCTGGAGAGTCTCTACACAGCCCTGGCTGTCCTGGAATCACAGAGATCCACCTGTTTCTGCCCTCTACACTCTGGGATTAAAGGTGTCCTAATTCTGCCCCCACTCTGTTTTTATTCCACTTTTGCTTCTCCAAGAACAGGTACCCGTCTGTGCCACTCTAGTGTGTCTTCGGTACTTAGTATAGCACCTAGCACAGCAAAATGTGCTCTTGGTCTGTTGAATGTCATTGATACCCCCACCCTCCAGTCTTAATGTCAGCAATGGCAGATTCGGTAGAGAATCCAGGCTGGTAGAGCAGCCAGGCTCTGGTCTTGAGCACCACAGCCAGAACCCAGCCACAGGTACCTACTGCCAGCCCAAGTCCCTCCTTCCTTCCTCATCCTGGCAAGGGCTTGGGTGGAGCAGGGGCCAGCACCTCATGTCCCACCACCTCTAGACTGATTTTTTAGGATGAGACCAACCAACAAGGTAGGCTTGGGTCAATGAACTGCCTCAGCCCCGCCTCCTTCAGGAAGCCCCTCCAAATTCAGCTCAGCCCTTTCTGGGCTCCTGTAGCTCCAAGGTACAGACTGGAAGGAGCCAAACAGCCCTTTGGTGTTTCCTGTAGCCCTGGGGCCTAATGGAGCTCTCCAGTGCTATTTATGAGTCACCCCAGAAGTTCCCCAGCCAGAAAAAAGCATCTCCACCTGGCAGAAATCTTATCACTCAAAGGTCTAGGAAACAGTTCAGTTTACCCCCACTTTATAGGTGATAAGACTGAGGCTCAGAGAGGAACTTGCCTTAGGTCACAACAGTATTACAAACAAATGGACACCACAGACAGGAAGTTGCATGAGCCTGAAGCCAGAAGCTTTTCTCCGAACAAGGTAAGGTGTGCGGCAGAGGAAAGGAAAATGTGACCAGGATGATCACCAGGTGATACAGGTCCCTACAGACAGGAGCTATTGGTGTGACATGCCCACACTAAGCGGGTCACACTTGGTGTTCGTGAGACAGGTACAGGTATAATTCCCATTTAACAGGAAAATTAAAGCACAGGAAAGTTGCTTAACTTCAGTAATTACGGGGGAGAGCACAACTCAGCGTGGGCCTGACTCTGGCCCCCCAAACTGCTATCTAGCCCTGCAGTTACTCTGAGCCATGGCTCACCCACACCTCTAACCCCATGTAAATATAGCATTCAACCTCATGTTGGGGTCCCCTTGTTCAAGGTTATCCCACAGTGCTGCCTCCCCCAACCCCAGGGGGTAAAGCTATAGGACTCTCTCAGGACACCTAGGCAGGTGGACAGTCCTCTCTCAGTCTGCAGGGCAGTCTCCCAGGATTGGGAATCAGGAGGCAGGCTGGTCTCCGGCCTCCCCATGTGACCTCAGACCCCTTCCTCTTTCTGGGCCATCATTCTGCTCTGTCAAACAAAGGCTTCCAGGAAACCAAATCTCCCTCTGTCCCCTCCCCAACAACTGTCACATGAATCTAAATGGGTGAGACAGTCTCTTCCCATGGGCAGTTTCATTTTAACAGGTGGCTCTGGTAACCGAAAGACGCTAAGAATCCAAGTAAGTACACCTGCTCAAAATAAGAAATGAGGGTGACCAGGAGGAATCCAGGAAGCACCCATTGCAACCTCCGGAAGGAAGCACACACTTTAGAACCAGGCACTTTAGCAGAAACCATGGGGGTGTAGTTTTTCCCAACACCCCGTAACAGCGGTTTCTCTGTCCCAGCTTATTGAAGACAGCTGAGTTTCAGGGCCTGCTTACCTGACGACTTGATGCTGCCACGCTAAGAGGCAGCGTTTCTACCCTGGTCTGTCTGAAGGCCAAGGCCAAGACACTGACGCCAAGTCCCTGCTCTGCAACATCACTGCACTCCCCTTTTCTGTCTCACAAAAGAAAAACTACTAATTAGCAAAGCCGTTAAGAGCACCTACTTCGGTTTGAGGCCAGTCTGACTTGCAGCCCGGCTATGCTGCTTTTCGGTGGTGCTACTTTGGCAAGTTCCTTTGCCTCTCTGAGTCAGTTTCCTCCCACGTAAATGAAGATAACAGGACCTATCCCGGGAGGCTGCTGTGAACAAAACATGACTTAATTTATAAAAGCACCTAGAACCGCACTCGGTACAGACAAACATCCAAGTGTCAGAGAGCAAAGGTGCCCGGGGATCATGCCACACATGAGCCTCACAGAAGGAAAGGCTGGCTTTCAAACAGCCTTCCCAACCTGGGCCTGTTCCCTCGAAGTCTAACGTGAGATGCACAGATAGTGCCGCTTTGAGCAAACTTCTCTCTAGTCCTCAGACTACTCCACTTGCAAATGGGATGCTGACAGCTGCCTGCTCAGTCATTCAGGATTCTGTGAACGAAGCCCCTAAAGGTTCCCAGTACCCAGGACCGCCGCATCACAGCCAGAGGCACGAGGTCAGCGCGGAACTTTAACACGTAGCGACATCTGGAGCCATGGAATGTTCTAGTCCTGCTTCGGTGATAAGGATCACTGGTGTACACACACACACACACACACACACACACACACACACACACACACTCATCCACCTTCTTCAGTGCTCAGCAATTTTAAGAAGCAAGCATTCAGTCAAAGCAGGTAGCAGGTGTCTAGGTTCTTGCTCCTCCTGATAGGCTGGTGGACCATCCATCGCTTGAGAGCAAGACAACAGTATCTCAACCCCACCCCAACCTCTTCAGTCTCAGCCTTCAGTTAAAGTTAGATTACTTCTAAATCTGGAAGGGAACGCTGAGGCTATATCTCAGGAAGAGAAGAGCTTGCACACAAGTGTGTGGCTCTGAGTTCAAATCCACAGAGCCCACGCAAACGCCAGATGGTAACTCACATCTATAATCCCCATTACTCCCCTTATGAGATGTGAGGCAGAGACAGGAGAATGTCCGGAGACTCCTGGGGCAGCTAGCCTGGTGTTCCAGAGAGGACCAAGCCGGAGGGCGAATACTGACACCCAAGGTTATTCTCTGATCCCTACATGCAGGCCTGCGCGTACACTTACATATATACAAAACAAAAACTCTGGAAGGCATCACCGCTCACCTTGAAGTTGCCCAAGCCTCTAGGTCCCAGCTGGTGGTAGGCATAAGAAACCAAAGACCCCAGCAAAGGCCCCTGGCTCAGGTGAGATGCCATCTCATCCCCAAGGCATTTGCGGAGCTCACCCAGGGGAGACAGGTGCATGGAATTTCTGGCTTTTATGTTGTTTTCTCATCCAAAACAAGGTCTTGCTATATAGTTCAGGCCTGGAACTAAAAAAAAAAAAAATCCTCCTGCCTCAGCCTTACCAAATGCTAGGAATTACAGGTGTGTACCATGGTGCCTGGTGTAGGAGATGGCATTTTGAAGCCAGCCCTCAATGTGGCTCTTCTCCCAGCTTGGCTACATCCTAGTTAAGCTCTCTGCACCCGTTTCCCCATCTGCACGTGGAGATGGTTCTGGCTACCTCGCAAGGTCATTGCCAGGATGGACTGGCTGTGTGCAGTTATGGTGTGAAGGCTGGGACCCCAGTAAGCTTCAACTGGTAAAACTCAATCACACAGGCTGACCAGATGCTGATCCCAGTGACCCCTTCCCACTTCTGTCGGCCACAGCTACATTCCTCCCTCCCCATGACATGAGATGTAGCAGCCAACAGGCTACCTCCTAACGTCCAGACACCGGTAAGCATAGACCTAGTAATGAAGCCCTTTCCTCAAGGTGTGGAGTCTGAGGCCAAGGAGGAAATGACCTGCCACCAGGAACCAGGTGACAATGCCGGGGATCATAATATACTGGCACTCCCCACAGTGCTTTTACAGAAGGGTAGGTGCTGTCGATCTGTCACTTGTCATTCAGCTTCAGTTTCCATCATTCCTATCAGGAGAGGTGGTTCCCCTGACCACGGGTGGAGAGAATTCAGACCATCAAAAGAAAAAAGAAAAGCCTTTAATGGCAAGAGGCGCTAACTATGGTGAGGGGCACCAGACAAGATGTGCAGGAGGCATGGGTTGGGCAAGAAGGCTTGCCCTGCTCTTCTAGCCTCTGACAGCAGGGTCAGAGTGAGTTCCCCATGGGAGGAGCAGGCCCACCTGCCCTTCCTCCCTCCCCCTTCAGGCACACATATGTTGCACAACATACACACTGGATTCTTACTAATGCCTTTATGATGTCTGCCATCACCATTCAACATCTGTCTGATTCCTCCCCCTGGGTCCTCAGTCCTCACTCTGTTAACCAGTTCAATTTGCCAGGCTGACTACTGGGTATAGGGCCTCCTTGGACAGAATCCCTGAGGGCTGCAAAGCTGGCCTTAGGGACCTGGACTCTCCCTGACTTTCATTGTTTCCAAGAAGCCACAACTGCAGGCAGAAAGACAAGGGGTACTCCATTAGGGGTCAAGGGCCATGACCTGACCCCAAACAAACCTATTGTGGACAAAGGCCCAGGGTGTATAGGAATTCCTCCCCAGTGCTCTGTTGCCTCGTTCCTCTTTCTGGCTTGGATCACAGCTTTTTCCCACGGGCGCACCCATAAACTCACCCACAAACCAAAGCAATCATAACACTGAAGATAAAGCCATTCATGGAACACTTAACAGCTAGAGACCCCGGGCCCCATTCTACTAAGGTTCAGACATCAGGTCCCTGCCCAGGCTCGCACAGCTGCGCAGCCCCACCCACTGGGTGCCCATTTGACAGACAGCGAGGCTGAGACCCGGAGTGGACAGGGCATGGATAGCAGCCGAACCCGAAGGCCAGCCAGAGGCACCTCCAGGTTCTGGACGCTCCCTGCCACATCGTCTCTCGCCCAATATTCCGGAAGCAAGCCACGGCCTGGCCCGAGGGGAGAAGCCAGCGGGAGTCCTCCTATGCTTCAAAGGGTGAAGACTCCCAGGGCTGGGCCCGACTAAGCCCTGGGACAGCCCGGGGCCATAACCCGGGCGACGGAGCCCCTCCGCGCTCACTTTGGGTTTGTTGAAAGCGGGCGTCTGGGCCATGATGCCGAGTGTGCACCCCGGTGCCGAAGCTCTTCCCGCCGCCGAAGCTCTCCGGGTCTGCGCTGGCTCGGTGGCAGGGTCGCTTCCCCAGGGCTCTCAGAGAAGGCAGATCGCCACGCTCTTTTTTACCGGGCTGCCCTGGCCGGCCCTTCCCACTCCCCGCCCACACCGGAGACTCCGCCTTCCAGGGCTCGGGTCCCGCCCTTGGTCCGCCTGCAGCCCTGGCGCCCATTTCCCAGAGTTCTGGACCCCAGACCTTCCCGTCGGCTACACCCTAGAAAACTCCCAGGTGAGCCCCCAGTGTCTCCGCCAAGCCCTCACCCCTTTCCGGCCCCTTCTTCACCGAGGCTTCCACTGTTGCCTGGGCGCCTACTGTGTGCAGGCCGGAGCTGGAGGCACCGAGCCCCGGAGCCTCGTGGGGCAGGATTCTGCGGGGTAGATCCACTTGTTGCAGAATCCCAAGGCGAGAGAGTGTGTAATTAGGGAGATTTAGCGGAGTCAGCGAAGGCTGGAACTCACCAGGCAAGGGCAGGTGGGCTGCAAAGGGACATTCGTTATGTGTGTGAGAGACTCCTGGGAGCTAAAACTGAAAGGACGCCAGGGTGGCTGGAGACACAGGGGCGGACAGAGAGAGACACAGAGTTCATCTCTCCCGGGGCAGCTACGCTGGAGAAACGTGCCCACGTATGGAGACTATTCAGAATGCTCACATCGACTTAGTGGGAAAACACAGCGGACTGTCTGCTCCACAGAGTGTTACGCAGCAATAAAGTGAGTTTCAGCTGCGAAGCCCAGCAGGTGTGCGCAGACGCAATACTGGTCAACTCCTAGGACATATAAAAACGACACCAAAAATATGCATGCTTGCTATATGCATCAGTACGGAGGAATGTAAAGCAAGGGAAACATACACTTAAGTCTAAGCACTGTCATTGAAGCGGTGGGACAGACTGGGGCACATGGAAACATCAGTTTAATGACGGTATCCCAGACCTAGACGAGATGTAATTTCCACTTTTCGTCTGTAAACAAACAAACCTATAAATAAGAGGGGGAAGAGGGGCAGGCTGAGGCCAGAAGACAAGGTGGAAGCTAGATCATGCTATGTGCCACAGTGAGGTTTGCCCTTCCCATGAGCCTGCTGGGAGGTAAGTGACAATTTGTCAATGGTTTTTCCGTACAGCATCAAACCTTTATTGGGAAAATCCTCCAGCTGCAAAGTCTAGAAACTTACCCAGATTGACATCACAGGTGAGCTGGTTAGAAACATACTTTTGGCTGAGGGCAGGGGCCACTGTATTCTAGCAAGCTGTTTAAACAACTTGAGGTGCTTAAACCTTGAGGTTGAGACACCTGAGCACCCTGACATGAGGGGACAGCATGAGAGGGGCCCCGAGGAAGGATGGTACACCAGGAAGGATCCAGGTGACAGAGTGGGGACAGGAGACAGTCAGATCCGTGCTGCATGTCGGCTGCAGAATCCAGATTTGGGGTTGGGTTTCATGTGGGACTGAGGAGTGAGGGAGGGGGTGGATTGGAGATGGTAATACACACCTGTAACCTTAGCATTCAGGGGGCTGCGGCAGGAGGATTTGGGGCTATTCTTGAGATTATTGAGATTCTGTTTCAAAAAGAAAAATTCTTAACACATTGTAGCATTGTGGGCGATTTGTTACCTCAGACACATGACACCACCACCCGATGTGGGCACACTCTCGGTGGCCAGTGGCCACTTTACAAACATCATCCCATTCAATCTGTCCCACACCCTGAGATGCAGGAACTGTTACCAGTCTACAGATGACGTCACTGAGGCCGCAAGAGGATCAGTGTGTCGTAGAGAGTGCTGGTACTTAGATTTCATTCTGACTCTATATCTGGGTCTGGCTTGTGGCAGTCAAGTCCTTCTCCAAAATCAGTCAACACACTAGAGGGATCTGGGGCCATGAGAATGACTTGCTGTCCCACCAAAGGCGACAGCTCTTTGCTGATGGAGTCTAGGTTTTGGCATCTTGTCCTGGGAGGGCCTGAAGGGCTTGCTGGTAGAACACGGCAGAAGAGGCATCTAGACTTTCTTATCTGGAGGGATTTGGGGCTTTTTCAACTTCCGCTGGGACCTCTTGGTCTTTCTCTCTGGGTACTTGAGCCACCAGAAGATACTGTCACTGGTGGAAAGTGTGTCCAGTGAGTCCATTTGGCTGTTGAGCCAAGTCTCATCTTTCAGCCTCCCCTAATCCCACCATCTGAGGTACCGTGAAGCCACCATCTGACTCCAGTCAGTGCCCAGTGGAGCCCAGCCACGTTCTTTACTTGCAGAGCTATGGCAGGTGTTCCTCATCAGCTGCCACGTTTGGGGGCAGGTACTTCCACCTGCCACAGCCCTCTGGCTTCTGTACCTAAGGGTGCGCCATCCTAACCAGACAGACTGTTGAAATTCTCCTCTCTAGGCAGGCCTAACCGTCCAGGAAACAACAGAGTGCTGGGTTACAAGTCTTTGATCTGCCTCACCGCTGGATACAACAGCTGGAAAACCGCTCTTTTGCCAAAGCAACCTCATGGTGCTATACACAACACCAGGGACTCTTTCACCTGTGGCACAGGCAGCGGGGCAGAAGGTGACAGGATGGAGAAGCCAGGATGCTTATTTTCTCCACTCCCCTAGGCATCAAAGAGAACTGTCTTTCTGGCAAGGCCATAGCTTCTGGCAGGCTTCTTCTGTCTGCTCTCCCATCTGCCCCCACGGCTCCCCTCTTGCCCCTGTCTCTAAGACAGTGACCCCAAGACTTGCACCATGTGTGGCTGCTCTTCCTGAGTTATGCTCCTGATGTCAGAGGTCTCCTAGACGCAGCTCCTGAGACAAAGTTTGGGGTTTATTTGGAGAGATGGAAGGAAGCCCCATAAGGGGAATGCAGAAACTAGACAGGGCAGCAAATGAACTCTGTAGTAGGCAGGTGACCAACCTGAGCTCTGGACTCAACATCTGGACGATGGTAGGGTATGCAGCTAATCCAACTGGGGGCTCAGGGAGAAAGGGGCTTAACCACATACTCCCCTCCATTATTAGGTGTGTTTATGTGTATATTTTGCAGTACCAAGGACCAAACCCCAGATTTCTTGAGTGGCAGGCAAGGACTGTATCTTCCCCAGTCTCCTCTGGTATTTTTTGAAGCCTCTTTCATGAACTTCTTGGTACCCTGAGTTCAGCACAACTGACTAATCTTGCTTCAGGGGCTGCTAGCACCTGCAGCAGAGAGACAGACCTGGGGACATCCAGGGGTTTTGGGAAGTAGTTTTCACCCTGTGGAGGGGTGTCCGGCTTACTTGTGCAGCACACGGGCAGAGCCCACGCCTTTGTGGTCAGTGCTTTTGTTAAACTTTCCTCCATTACTCCCTTGAGTGATCTGGACCCTGCCAGTTGATACAGGCTGGCCTCGAGCTTCTCCAAACAAAACACATCATGTAGAGAGCTGGAGGAGGGATGGAGAGAGATGCCGTTCCCTAAATGCATTACATATGAACTCTGACTCTCTTAGCCTTTCTGCAAAACCAAACTCAGGTCTAACCCCAACCAGGGTGGAGTGGTTTAGGACTAATCCCAGCCAGGGTGGAGTGGCTCATGTCTGTATTCCTAGTGCTTGGGAGGTGGAAGCAGGATTGCCATAAGATTAAGACCAGTTTGGGTTCCAGAGTGAGACTGTCTCAAATATATATAAATCCATTTCCAGCTAATAAATTGCATTATGGGAACTGCTTAGGAGTAATCTCTCTGTTAAGCCAAGAGAGGCTTCGGTAGTAACATTGCTGATACCATTGCCAAACAGCTAATGCAACAAAGTTTGTGTGGGGGTAGGGTAGGGTGGGGTGAGGGTGCTTCACTAACAACTACAATCTGCTGGACTAGGCTTTTAATCCCAGCCCTTGGCAGAGGCAGAAGCAGGCAAAATCTCTGTGAGTTCAAGGCCAGTCTGATATGTGTAGTGAGCTCCAAAACAGGCAGAGCTGTATAGAGACCCTGTCTTAAACATAAAGACATTAAATAAATAAATAAAAAAGCTACAATCTTTCAGCGGTAGTTACTGTAGCAAAGAGGATGAAACAGATACCTGGTCTAGCACTGAAACGGATTCCTGAGTTTTTTGCTTCTTCTAGGTTGGGTGGTCCACTCCAGTCCTGCTGATTTTGGGATTCCAAGGTCATGTTTACTCTAGCTAATTAGAAGAGGAAGTGTGAGGTAGCCAGGCTAGGAAGAAGCACATTTGATACATTGTAGTAGGGGGGTCATTGTAGTAGGCTACAGGTGGATCACTGGGCCACAGAGTTGTAGGGGAATGGGTAGACTGGGAAATGTAGTTCATTAACATCTAAAGTAGGCCAGAGTAGGAAAGTATCTACCTGTGGAAGCCCTTTTGTTCCCCTTTCAGGAGACTTGCTGTCATCTTCCTGAGGTCAAAAAGTCCTGAGAGGATAAAGGGATGGCAGAGGTTCTGAGTTTGGCTTCCAGCGCCATGTAGGTTGGCTCACAAATGCCTTTAACTCCAATTCCAAGGGATCTATAGTCATCTTCCAGCCTCCATAGGTGCTGCACTCATGTGAACCCCCACATATATAAATAAAATAAAATATAATATAAAAAAGTCATGTGAAGAATAAATGGGGCGGTACATGCTTATAATTCCAGCACTTGAGAAGTAGAAGCAGAAGAATTAGCTACCTGGTGAGTTTGAGGCCAGCCTGGGATATATGAGGCTTTCTCTAAAAACAAAAACAAACAAGCAAAAAAAAAAAAAAAACCAAGAAAATGTTTCATGAGAAGAATGAAATTATATCATTAGAAGAGAAACAGATGGGACCAAAGATCACCATGTTAAATTAAATAAATCAAGTTAAAATAGAAAAGTAAGTTACATTTTCTCTCAAGTGCAGAATATGGAAGACAGTCATCATGAAGGAGGTGAGGTTATTAGTGAGAAGAGGGTCAGGAGAAGAAGAAATGGAGAAGGCAATGGTACGCATGATCAAACATCCGTGTTCCTATCATTCTCTATGATCAATGAACATGGATTAAAGAAGAAAGTCCCATGACTTTGACTTGCCAGTGAATGGGGTCATTTTTTTCTCTAGATCCCTAGGCCGAGGCTAAAGTCTGACAAGAGTAAGTGTGGGTGCTGTGGGGGGTGCGGGATGGATTCAGGGGAAGCTCTTGTCATTATGCTGCCCCTGGGATAAAGAGAAGCTGCATCTGAGCAAGGCCTTGGTGCAGAGTCAGGTTGACAGCTGCAGGTGAGGATTTCCAGGTAACAATGTCAGTCCCCCGCACCTCCTAACTTCATAAAAGATGCGACCCAGTGATACCCACTGTTTACGAAGCACTTGTTATATATCATTTCATGTGTGATGTCGTCTAGTCCTCCCAGAGGCCCTGCAGTCCCAAGTGACAAGAATTACAATCAGACCCTCATTTGGGAAGGAACCAAAGCTCTATGTTGGCTGCTGGTTAGAGATGCACCAGGGTTGAGTGCAAACATGCTAGGCAGTGTGCTTAGGGGAAAGCAGGTGAAGCTGGCAGCAGCCATGTCTGGGGAAAAGCCTGGGCAAGAGGCTGGAACCCAGGGTTTGCATCCTGGCTCTGTTCTGATGCCAGATGACTGAGGAGTGGGGCTTCCTTGTTTGCTCAACATAGCTCCCCAGGCTGACTCTGTGCCAGGCTTTGAGAATACAGGGAATATCTTATTCTGCCTATTCATAATTCTTCAGGTAAGCTGTCCCCTCCTAATGTGGCACATCATGACAATGATCATTAAGTTTATCTTTTTTTCCCTGTGAGGCTGAGCACACATTCAGGAGCCTCGGGGTTACAGGGTCAATGCTGACAAAGCAGTTAACAGAGTACAGTGGTCAAAACTCATGATGGTCTATGGCTTGCAGCCTTAGGCAAGCTCCAAGCCCCTATTTCCTCTTCTGTGTAGTGGAGATGACAACACAGATTCACTAACTCTGGAATAAACTAGAGCCATCCTAGTTCAGGGCCAATGTGTGGACATAGCTGGTTCATAGTCTGAGCCGCAGGCAAATCCCATTCTTGGACCAAGGAGAGCATCCTTATTTGATAGGGAAACATCACAAGGAGGTAGCAGATGCCACATCTAAATGCTCATTGTGGTGGTACAGGCTTATAATCCTAGCATTCTAAAGGTTGAGGCAGGAGCACTAGAAGTTCAAGTTCATCCTTAGCTATATAGTGAATTTGAGGCTAGCCTGAGCTGCATGCAACCCTGCCATGAATACACAAAGAAACAAAATACTACTGTGCCGAAATCAGTATTTCAGCAGCCGGATCCTCCAGCCATCAGAGAGGACCCAGAATCCTGGACTTCAAAGTTTAAGATGTATTCAAGGGCTGGGGATGTAGCTCAGTTGGTGCAGTACTCACGTAGTGTGCACAGGGCCCTGGGTTCATTCTTCAGCACTGGATAAGCCAGGTGTGGGGGCACATGCCTGTAACCCTAGCACTCAAACAACTGAGGCAGGAGGATCAGGAACTCAGGGTCATCATTGGTTACATAGTAAGCCTGAGGCCAGCCTGGATACATAAGACACTGATTCAAATAAGCGAACTCACAAAAAATAACAACAAAACTCACCAAGAATAATAACAGAAACCATGTTCAAGAATTTTCTAATTCTTTAAACTTTGTCGGAGCCAAGGAAAACATCTGTGCTCCAGATTTCCCTCTGGATGTGTGAACTCCATACAACCCAGTCCCTTCTGGCTGATCTCCCGGGATCTGAGTGGGAAGAGAGCCCAGAGAAGACGGACCTCACCTCAGGTTACAAAATAGGATTAGCATCTTTTCACAGCAGAAAATCCCCAAATGATAGTGGTTACAACAAGATGTTTCTCTCTCTCTGTCGTATGAAATCCAGAGGCAGGCCATGGAGGTCAGACTCTGAAGATGGCTCAGGCCGTTTCTGTTCTGTTAGCCCCCAGGCCCAGTGTCTACTGTAGCTGCTTGAGGCACTGACCCATCTCACCAGCAGCTCCACGATCCGAGCAGAAGAAGAAAGGAGCCACTAACGCCTTCCTTTTAAAGATTGTTTCCCAAATCTCTTTACAGTTTTTACTTATGAAGTCATGTGACCACATTGAATTGCAAAGGTGCCTGAAAAGCGTTTTGTAGTTGGAAAACAGCCTCCCAGGTAAAAAGGAAGGTCCCGTTACTAAAGGAGTGGATAATGGAGATGCAGCTCGGTGGTAGAGTACTTGCTTAGCACAGGCATGGCCCTGGGTCCCATCCCCAACAATCCAGAAATCTGAGCAAGAGGATGCTACACAGTGGAGCCCCTCCTGTCCCATCAAATGGCCTGGTGCATTGAGGAAGGTAGGAAGAAAGTATGGCAGCAGAAAGCCAGACACTGGTGTCCATGTAGCTTCTCATTATATGTCTTTGAGACTCCCTATGACTAAGAAGAAAAAGTAAGAGAGCAAGCCAGGAAGAGGGCATTGGTATGAATGACTCCTCCAGGAAATGGGGAGGGGGCACACTCCTGAACCCTTTATGAGCACATGATGGCCTCTCCTGTCATGGTGGAGAGGTCCTTATCCTGTCTGTGCCCACTGTGAAAAGAGCCCTGGTTGATCAGTTGTTCTCAGAGCAACCAGCCCTTCAGATGGCAGTCTGCCCTCCACCTCTCGGTGTTTAGAGGAGCCTGGTTCCTCCAACCCCTGAGCCTTTGGGGGAGCTCAGCAAGTCTGTCTCAGCGACTCACTGGAACATCCGGGTCTCAGGCCCTGGGCTCCTTGTCACCTCCATCCATTATTGGTTCTATAGCAGCCACATTTTAGTTGATTCTTCCTGTCTGCTGTTATCACCTCACAAGGTGCATTGTCCCAGTCAGTGCCGTGCGCCCGTGTGTGTGTGTGTGTGTGTGTCCTTGTCATTCTCTCAGAATCCTAGAGAATGGTGACATTAGGTAAGTGGTAGCAGTCAGCCACAGCTAGCCTGTAACCTCTGGCTTATGCTTTTGCCCGGGGAAACCTCCAGGCTTGAGAACATTCTGTGGTGTTTCCAGCCTGGCAGCCCCTTCCTCATTCATCTCTAGATGCCCTGGGTGCCTCAGAATTGCCTTTCTCTCTGCACCTGGGCATAGCTGTATCTCAGCTCTGGTTGTACCCTTGCTAAGGGGCAGGACCTAACTATTCTTTGAACCTGAAAAGGCTTGGGTGGGCCCTAAGCTGCTGGATATGAGTTCCTAGCCTAGCTCACTCCTTCGATGTCAGTTTAATCTTTGGTGAATTAAAACTCAAAGGTGGGGCTAAGAATGCTATTTCTGAACTGGAATGCTAGAGTTGATCTCCATCCAGAGGTATGTTCCCACTGGAGTATAGAAGAAACCCAGTGTCAGTCACCTGGGGAGCCTGCAAGAGCATCACCTGTCTGTGAGTTCTTAAGAGCCAGGGCTGATGGTAATCACGGCACATGGGAGACTACGGCAGGGGGATCATGAGTTTGGGGGAATCCTAAGATCCATAGTGAAAGTCTCGGCTTGCATGCTTGCAGACTGTGGTACAGAGAGCATGTGTCTCCAGACCCCAGAAATCTGCAGTGACCTTCCGTGATTCTTACGGGAAAGAGGCCAAGAGCTAGATGGATAGCCTTCTGAGACTGGGGAGTTTCCTGAGGTACAGGGTTTTCAGTGCTGAAACCAAAATGGTGGTATGGAAAACCAGAACTGCGAATGACCACCAAAACACTCTTAGGCGTCATCGTGGGGGTGCCCATGTGACTTAAAAGCTTCGGGAGACGACTTAGTTGATGAAGTGCCTTCTGTACAATCATGAAGACCTGAGTTCTGTT
>JAQHUG010000077.1:624514-641728 GCA_028555095.1 Dicrostonyx torquatus | reverse complement strand
ATGTGCAAGTGTGTGTACACAGGAGCATGTGTGCATGTGTGTATGTAGGAGTGTGTGTGTGTGCATGTGTGTGTACACAGGAAGGAGCATGTGTGTATGTAGGAGTGTGTGTGCACATGTGTGTGTAGGAGTGTGTGTGCACATGTGTGTGTACACAGGAAGGAGCATGTGTGCGTGTGTGTTGTAGGAGTGTGTGTGTGCATGTGTGTGTACACAGGAGCGTGTGCATATGTGTACACAGGAGTGTGTGTGTGAAAGTGTGTGCTGATGTGAGATGTCTTCCTCAGTTGCTCTCCACCTCATTTTTGCAGACAGAGTCTCGTACTGAAGCTGAAGCTCGGTGATTGGTCTGGGCTGGCTGGCCGCCTCCAGGGATGCTCCTGTCTCTGCCTCCCCAGTGCTGGAATGACAAGTGCACACCACCACGTCTTGGGTTCTGGGGCTCGAACTCACGTTCTCATGCTTGCTTATCGGGCATTTTACTGACTGAACTATCTCCACAGCCCATGGCATGGTTCTAAAAGAGATCTTCATTTTGTGGGACCTTGGCCTTGTACTTGCTAATAGTCCAGTCAAATCGGCTCTGGCATTGTCTTCTTACATGAATGTCCTTGAATTATGATAAGGCTGAAGGACTTCCGCATTTGAGCTGCCAGGAAGGTGCAAGGTCATTGCAAAAGACACACATTCCCTGCTCCAGTAGGGAATGCCTGAGGTCAGTCTGCATTATAGTCTTAGAAAAAAGCGTTTCCCAAGTGATCGATGTGTGTACGTGTAGAGCTGAGTAGAGTGGCAAAGGGGACAGGCATGGTCTGAAGACAGATGCTAAGTGCGTGCTCGCCACCCCTCACACCTGTAGGCGCAGGCGTAGAGTCAGTATTTTTTTTTATTTTTATTTTTTTTTTAGCAAAAGTGACTTTCTACAAAATAATCTAGGTCACCACTATCATACCCATGCACTCAGAGGTATAATCTGCAAAGTGACCAGAGGATCCATAAGTGGCTGCTCAGAGGTGTTACCTGCAGTGCAGGTAGTGAGAGTCCAAATACTGCATGCTCGGGGTGTGACCTCCACAGTCAGTGGTGTTAAAACACACCTTCAGTGTGTGAGGACAGAGGGCTTATCTAGGTTTTGTTAGGTGACAATGGTTCTTTATTTCTGTTTATCATGTGTGACCACCTTGTATAGCTCAGTTCCATCATTAGGGCCTCCTAACCCGTGGACGTTCTGACCTTGTGGGCTATTCGGTGGCTCAAGCACAAGGATGGAGACAGAAAAAAAGCACACGCTATGTTTTGAACAGGTAACAGAGTTTATTTGCCTTTTGTCCCCCTGTGGCGGTCACGAGTGGGTTCTAACTGTTTCATTTCTCTGCTCAGCATCGGGAACTCTGGGTCAGAGTAGAACTCTGATACATTAAGGGGCTGCCAGCTGGTTTCCAAGGGAGCTGCCCTGTCTGCCACCCCATGTTAGCGCAGGAAAACTCAGCTTTCCCCATACCTTCCCCGACCCCTGTTATTATCTGTCTTGATTGCAGTCATCTCCATGGTAAGTAGCTCACTGTGGTTTTGATTGACATTTCCTTGATGGCCAACTTCCATCTTCTTCATGTCCAGGGGATAAATGCTGGGTTCCCTTTCCTAATTTGGAACTACTAGCTTGTCCCAAAGAAAGAAAATTTCTATGGATAAAGATGACAGAGACAGTTACAGAAAGCCTGCTTTGAGACACTGAGAAGTCCCAGGGCTCTTATCTCTAATAATTACAAAAGATTGGGTAGTTACATGGAAAATACCTATGATATGGGAACAAAAGTAGGATGAAAATATAGTTATTTTGTATTCATTTAGCTGCCAGGCAGTGGTGGCGCATGCCTTTAATCCCAAGCTCTTAGGAGGCAGAGACAGGCGGATCTCTGTGAGTTCTAGGCCAGCCTGGTCTACAAGAGCTAGTTCCAGGACAGCCAGGGCTGTTACACAGAGAAACCCTGTCTCAGAAAAAAAAATCTACTTAGTCATGGTTACAGAAGCTTGTTAAAGGGGCTGAGGAGCCCATGCCTGCAGGGGGACTTGAGTTCAGCTCCCAGTACCCAAATAGACAGTCAGGTATAGGTGAGCAGTTGTAATCCAGTCCTGGGAGGCAGAGCCAAGTAGATCCCTAGAGCCTACTGGCTAGCTAGTTTAGCTAAACTAGCGAGCTCTGGGTCCCAGTGGGGAACCTCACTGTCTCTCAAAAAGTAAGGTGGTCAGCTCCGAGGAACACCACCATGCCTTGCCCAGATACACGGTGCCGAGCAGTCATGGACTGTGATGACCTCTGACATCATTAGAGACAGAAATATTAGAGAGATGTGTCTGGGACCATGGCTTCAGAGCATCGAGTCCACTGTGGTGGCGAGGAGCCATCAACAGGGCTGAGGGCTCATCCTGGAGCACAGAAAGGAGAAGTAGTTGTGCTCCCACTGACCGGGGATCCCCAAGTGTGAGATGCTGCCACCCACATGCAGGGTGTGTCTCCCCCTTCTGTCAGTCTCTTGTTAATCTGTTAATTAATTCTGTTAGCCTTCTGTTAATGTGAAATGCCCTAGCATCTTACCCCAGCTGTGCCTCCACTTGAGCAAATGAATCGGTCAGATTTAGGGTTGGCAGGAAAAGTCAGGTTCCAGCGTCACTGGCTGACTTGATGCAGCAACTCTGACACTCCTCTGCCCTCTGTAAAGTAGATTTGCTTTTCTTTCAGGATTTTTTCTATATATTTTCTTCAGTTTCGACAAATAATTTTTTTTTTTGAGACAGGGTTTCTCTGTAGTTTTGAAGCCTGTCCTGGAACTAGCTCTTGTAGACCAGGCTGCCCTCGAACTTACAGAGATCCACCTGCCTCTGCCTCCCGAGTGTGTGTGCCACCACCAACTCTGGACTAATGATTTTTATTACCAATATGCCATTGATAGAAATGAGAATTCAACAAGTCCCTAACAAGTAAGCTGAAAATCTTTAATAAACGACTCCAACACAGAATGACTCTCGGGCAATGTGGTGCATGGAAATGCCTCAGAGAGCAGGAGGACAAAGCAAAAAACCAAACCCAAATAATTAAGACACAAACCAAAATAAATGTTAAATGAAAAAAATATCTCTCATGGGAAAACATTTCCCCTACAACCAAAAATCTCAACACTGGTTGGTTAACCCAGCTCCTGGGAGGTAGAGGCTCCAAATCCCAGGCCAGAAACAAAACAAAACAAAACAAAATCCCAAATGGACTTGATGGAAGATATTGGGTCATCCTCAGGTACTAATGTCTGGGGCTAGCCTAGGGTAGATGAGCCCTCTCAGACAAAGGGAAAGGAAGCCGCAAGCAAACATCTGCAGATTAGGGAGTCAGGTGTGGCTCTCCCTTGCCTGAAATAAAAAGCCCTCTCTATAGATTCAGGAATCCGTGGAGATTGGTTCACCGTGTGACATGCCATCTCCACCTTGGTACCCAGATTTCCAGGTAGAGATTGAATGCCTCCTCCAGGCTTCCAGAGCTGCTGGGACCCTAAGGATGTCAGTGTTCAGCGAGGGTTTCCTCCTCACCCTGAGCTGGCCCCATTAGAAGCAGATAACTAGAAAGAAGGGCTCCTCCTGACATTGTAGAGATGCCAGCTTCTGCATCCTTGCTCCAGACGATGGTAATGAAATGGCTTGCATGGCAGGACAGGAGCTGGGCTGGGTTCCTGCTTGTTCCTGCATCACAGCATTCAAGTCTCAGCTTGCTTCTTCAGGTTAAGTCTGGTGGCCAGGGCCTTGCAAGCTTCCCCATCAGGGTAGGGATATAAAGATTTCGGAAGGGTCTCTTCAGCCAGTGTTGAAGAGCTAGGACACAGTAGGGTGGGGAATATGGAGGTTCTTTCATCTTGAGTATAGCCCAGTGCAGGTGCTGATATTTATACTGCACACCAAAGGAAACACAGACTCCGAGAGATCTAGGCACCCACACAGAAAAGTGTGAAGAAGCCAGCTCTTTGTTCCCACCGCAGCCAGGGAAGGATTTGACGAACCAGCAGCTTTCTGAGCACTGGAGTTTAGAAATTTTTTTGTATGCAACCTACCCTCACCACTGGTGGCCAATTCAAGAGACACAGGACAACTACTGTACCCTTGGCTGGCCTGGGAGCCACTTCTGAGCCTGGAAGGAAGCTGCGGGGCACCGATCCTGCAGCTGAGGGCATTAGAGGGTGCGGAGCTGGGCGAATCAAATGATGATGTCTGGTGCCCTCTAGTGGGCAAAGAGAGCAGCTCTCTAGCTTCATCCAAGCTGGGGAGGCCAGACTCAGATAAAAATTCTAATAATAATGACCCCACTCAATGAGTATTTTCACATGCAGGTACTTTGCATGAATATAATATCGGCACCAATTCCCTGGGGGATCACCACCATATTACAGAAATAATCTAGGACGGGAAGATGACGTCATCAATCCCCACTCCATCCCCAGAAAACAACTTCAAAGGCTTTTTAGTTGTCAAGAGCCAAGGAAGACACCATCAGCCAGGGACACTCCTGAGCCAGGAGAGGTGCTGGGGCTGGACTTGGAGGTGACTCATGAGGCTTCTGGACCCTTTAAACCCTCCACCCCCTTACAGTCTGCTTACCCAACCTTTGGAGGACCCCAACGGTATATTCACATGGTCTATAAAATCTGCAAAAGAAATATATTTGATTGCAATTGTCTGTGATTTGAATGTAATTGTCACTTAGGCAAGAGCTGAATGTCAAAAAGAGTCAGACCAGATGGTGGGGATCAGAATATGTCAATACATTCCCCTCATCCAGCACCGCCAAAAAATCCACGGCAGTGGGCTTCCCTGGACACCCTTGTGGAGTGTGTTTGCACGAGGCACTGCCAGGTGTCCACTGCTCCTGGAGAGGGTGAGTCCAGAGCCCCTGAACGGATGTGGTGCGCTTAGCCTGGTGTGGGGGAGAGGCCCGGCGCCTGCTGACTTGGGCCTGGGGAAGTGTTACACAGGTGTGAGGGTTTCTGCATCCAGCTTCTGAAAACTTTGCTGGACAGTGAGGAGGCCATTTCGCAGAAGAGGAAACTGGAGTGTAGACACTGGCTGGATAGTGCTGGGCCATGGAGGAACAGCTGTCAGTTGTCCCCCATACCAGCTCTGGCTAGCACTGGCTGTCCATCACACCCCCTGAGTGGGTTCGGGTCCCAGCACCTAAACACTGGTCCCGCAAACCTGTGAGCAGGAGTCATGGTTCTTTCCACCTGACAGAGGGGAAAGTGGTGAGCCCAGCCGGATGGAGCTGCTCACCTGGAAACCAGAGGCCATCCCAGGTCTGCTAGCTGCCCAGATGCCCCTGCTTCTTGCTTGGGGATGTGAAACTCATTTTGACCAGCAGGGGGTGGCATGTCCTCAGAGATAACACCAGGCAGGGCATCCCACATTCTCGCTAGCTAGCAGAATTCACTGATTTGTGAAGTACCTTCAGCCCCAGCTCCATCCCAGGCTCCAAGAGGGCTGGGGGAGCAAGCAGAGAGGTGCAGGGAAGCAAAAGGCACCAGTCTCCCTGGCAAGCTGACAGTCACAGCCAGAGCAATGTCAAGCCTTCTAACACCGAAAGAGACGCCTCTCACGCCCAGCGAGAAAACTGCATGTTAGCGCTGCTCTGCTCCAGCTGATACTGTTTAACCAGTAGACAAAGCTACCCAGGGTGGGATGGGCCAAGGGAGATAAGCTTGGGCACGGTCTGTGGGCTTGCACTGGCTTTACCACCTACAAATGACAACCTGCCAATGTCTATCAGTATCTAACATGTTCACGTAGTAACAGACACGCACATAACAACCGCTGGCCAGGAGTCCAGGAATTCTGGCTGGTCCTAATTTAGATGTGCTATTACTGTGAAATGTGTACACATTACAAAATCCAAGGTGTGTGCATGTAGCACACACACACATGCACACACTCACTCACATTGGGGAGTGGTGAGGTCGTTGGGTTTTGCAGCACTGGGGGTTGAACCCCTCGCCTTGTGCATGCCAGGCAAGTACTCTACCACAGAACTATGCTCCAAGCCCTGTTGGCTTTCGATCTGAAAGAGTTCTGTGAGGGAATGGTGGTTCCGGTTGTCTACCGGCTGGAGGTTCCGGTTGTCTACCGGCTGGAGGTTCCGGTTGTCTACCGGCCACTAAAGTTAGCCATGAAGAGAGTGAGCCTGATGCTGTGTATGTTAGTATGTAATAAACCAAATGACATGAAGGGTCTGTAAGGCGAGAGCAATTCCAGGAAATGATGGGTAATAGAAACCAAGGAGAGACAGGGGCTGCTGGGAGTGCACTTGGCCCTGCCTAAGCCTTACTGCACTCTGGGATTGATTTCCCAGCACCTTGGAAATCAGTGAGAAACCAGGAGCCAAAGGGAGGAAAGGAGGGCAAGGTGCTGGGTGGGGGAGGGGCTAGTGACTCCAAGATGTCATGTGACACCTAAAGCCTGGCCTTTCCCCAGCAGATCACAAGTACAAGGGCTGACAGGGGAAGGCCAGCAGCCTACCTTCAATTTCCCACTCCCCATCAATGACCATGAGATGCAGAAAAAAAGATCAGGTGCTGTGGGGCAGAGCCAGGGCAGGTGGTCCTGTGGGCACAGCTCTAGATGGGGGTGGGGTGTGGAGGGGAGGGGGCGGAGCTTCAAGATCAAATATGGGCTGTGTGTGCATATATGGAGAGGAGGGCTGTCTGTCCACTAGGACCTGCTGGAGGGACGAGGGAAGACAAGGGCTATAGACTCCCAAGGGCTGAGGAGAAGGTTTACAAGGGAACCCCAGAAATAGAGGTGTGATCTCTCAAGGCTAAGATTGAGAGAGGCTTGTGAATGTGGCCATCTCTATGAGACCCACTCTAGCGGGCGATGGGTCCAGAGAACTGGGGAACCCGGACAGACCCTTCTTCATCACCTCATCCAGGGCCTCAATCTCCACTTGAGGCATGAGGGGAGGGCTCGAGAAGAACACCAGCTGGGGTATAAGTCCAAATTGGGAATTTGAGTCAATCTCCCCTCCCCTCCCCTCCTCTCCCCTCTTCTCCTTTCCCTTACTGCTTCCTCATACAGGATCTCATGTAGCCAGGCTGGCATTGAATCTGCTACGTACACAAGAGTAGCCTTAAATTTCAGAGGTTACTGCCACCTTCCTGTGTGCTGGGATTACACATGTAGGCTACCACGACCCCCTTCATGCGATGCTGGGGACTGAATCCGGGGCCTCACACATGCTAGGCCAGCACTATCCTAACTGAGTTCTCCCCCTAGCCCTGGACATTCTCATTTTTAGGTTGAGATTGTGTTTGCAAGCTCAGGTGGCCTTATATAGGTTCTATGCTCCCATTCTACATAGTCCCCTTGGGAAGAAGAGGTGACAGAGACAGACAGGGAGAGAGACAGAGAGACTGGGAAGAGGACACAAAAGGTTGAGGCCTGGACTCCCTAAGATCTGTACAAGGTCTCTCCTAGCACATTGTGTTGACCAAGAAGACCCCCAAATAAGGTCAAGACATGTTTTGGGGGAGCAACAGGGAGATCGGACTCACTTTGATATATCTGCCACAAAGAGTTGGCTTTCCCAGCCCAGGGTGGAGGTCAAGATGCAGACTCACTGACATCCAGACTCACTGCGTGTCCAGAAGAGAAAACAAGTTCAGAGAGTTGTCAGTCTCTGCCTCTCTGCCCTTCCTGTCCTGAAGGAACAGCCCCTGTGGGCTCAGCTCAGCAGGGTGGTCAGAGGGAGTGGGGACCGTGGAAAGAGACGGGTTGTGACCTCTATCCCCACACCCGACATGCACTGCCTCTGGTTCCTCATCTGTCAACTGGAGATGATCGGCTAACTTCTCTCATGGGTACAGTGACCATGGAACTGTTTTATCAATGCATGACCATCTGAGATCATTCAAAGCGGTGGGTGGCTTTGCCCCTATCCTCAAAGGATAACCAGAAAAGGTAAGAATGGAGCCCTGGCCCCCACAAGATGAGACTGAGGGATTGTGTTAGCAGAGGGAAAACGGGAGACACTGCGGCAGGAGAGAGTCCAAGGCCTAGGCTTGGGCATGGGTTGAATGGGCCTGGACAAAGGGGACAGAGGTTAACATGATGGGAACAGACACATGGGCACATAGGTGTGGAGAGTAAGAGCACCTGTGGTGGGTGACAGGGTCCCACAAACCATGATAAAACACAGAAATTCTAAGGGATTCACATTAGCCAGGCGGGAGCTGAAATTGGTTTGCATGCTTGTTCCTTGGCAGGGTCGAACTGAAAGAGGGGAAAAAAGACCAGCTGATTGAAAACAGATTCCTGGGGAGGAAGTATTTCAGGCTGGCGTGAGATAACTGCCTGCAGCCTCTGGCCCCATCCCACCCATTCCCCAGCCCTGACGCAAGGCTGGCTAGAGCAAGGCTTTCTTCCTGGCTTCATCAAGCAAGCTGAGGGCCATGCTGGCAGGAGATGAAGCTTCTGCCATCCCTGCCTTGGTGCCAGAGTCCGCGCCGAACTTCAAACATGGACAGGCCCTCGGCCTGGCTAACTGCTCCCATTGGCCTTGATTTCTCACCTCGGAGGGATTGTCCTGTTTCCCAGGTGAGCCACTGAAGTGAGAAGTTAACCAGCTAGTTCACAGGGGATCCTGGGGCCTTACTGGCCATCCACTCTAACTGAATGGGTGAGCTTTGGGCCAGTGGATTTATCCTGGACCTGGGGTGTAGATAGGGAGGCTTAGGATGGAAAGGAAGAAGTGGGTACACTATGATGTGAGTGCAATATGGTACAGGGACATTTGTCTGTTGCTAACTCAGATGGGGGGGTTGTTTGTTATAGCAGCATGACTTAGCTTATCCTAACAGATACAACTCATGATAAACTAAGGTATTCTCACTGTCTGTCTCTTTGTATGTGTGTGTGTGTGTGTGTGTGTGTTATTGGGCTGTACTGTGTAGTGTGTAGGTACATGTATCCAAGTAGGGGGTCAAAGGTCAAATCAGGTGTCTTTCTCTATCACACTCCATCTTCATTTGGGAGTCAGGGTTTCTCATTGAACCCAAAACTCAGCATTTTGGCTAGGCTATCTGGACGGATGAAGGGGAATGGTTCTAGCCTATCAGGCTAATAACCATACCCCGCCATTAGCCATTAACTAATTATTCCGCCCCTAATTAGCCATTAGCCAATTACTCGGGGTTGGACCATCAGGTCCCAATTAGGTATATAAGGGTAGATTCATGTGGGAAGTGCTCTCTCTGTGGATCGCGGGTTTGCCGGCGTCTTCGGAGAAGCACGGATCCAGGGTCTGGTATTGTAAATCTGCTTGTGTCCTTTATCCCTATTAAAGTGTATGTTTTAAAGATAGAGTGGGCAATAATTAATTGAATCAACAGACGGCGAACCTTGGGCTCTGTCTGTCCCTGGCTTCTAATGTAGGTGTGTGCCATCACACTGGGGATTTTTACAAGGACTGAGGATGGAACTCAGATCTTCATGCTTGCACGGCCAGAGCCGCCAAGGCATCTGCCCAGTCCGATGGTGCGTATTCTTGGGGCTCGGGAGATGGCTCAGTGGCTTCAGTGTTTGCTGCCCAAGCATGAGGACCTGAGTTCAGATTCCCAGAACCCCTGGGAAAAAATCAGGCATGGCGGCATTGAGCTGAAGCAGTAGCACCAGGGCAGCAGAGACAGGCTACTCCAGATTCAGGGAGAGACCCTGCTCATGAAGTGACAAGAGGAGAATAATAGAGAAAGACCCCTGGTGTCAACCTCTGGCACCACATGTTCCTCTGTGTGTATCACGCACACACGCACGTGTATGTAAATATACAGAGTGTAACATTACTGTCTTAACTTTCTGAGTTTTTCAGTGTTAGGAATTGAACCCAGGGCCTCACCCACAGGAGAATGCACGCCCAGCCCATCTTACCTTTCAAAAGTTCAGCTCAGTGGCATTCAGTACACTGTGTGCAGCCCTCACCACCATCAAACCACCGAGCTCCTCCTCCTACAAAACTGAAACTTTGTATCCATCAGGTAACAAGAGTGCCCCTGTCCTCACCCAGGGCCTGGCAATTTCACTTTCAATCTTTGTGAACTGGACTATTTTAAATACTTCTTTTACCTGGAATCATCCAGTGTTTGTTTGTGACTGATTTATTTCACTTAGTAGGAGTTGGAATTCCCTTATTTTTCAAGACAGAATAATATGCCATTATACGGAATACCACATTTTGGTTGTCCATTCATTGGCCATTGGGCATTTAGGTAACTTCCATGGTTTAGCTATTGTACATAGCTTTTTCGATATTTTTAAGCATTGTGTGTGTGGAGATGCTTGCCAAGAAGCCAGAAAGAGTCCAGACTTCCAGGTTTGGGTTCTAGCTTACTAGGCAATTTTGAGTAAGTGGCTTCCTGATCTGATGGCGGCCGCCCTCACCTACCTGCCTGCTTTCAGCAGTGTGCCGAGGGCCAGCTGGAACCGCGGTGTGAACACTCTGGGCAGAGAAGCCACCACAGGAGACTATTATTGTTATTGCTCAGTGGAGAATGGCCAGTGGCTTCCCAGAGGCATGAGTCACTCCTGGTGGAATTCCAGGCACCAGGAGAGGCTGTTCTGGGCAACAGAATCCAGATTCCACACAGAGCAAAGGCCTTGACCCTGGGCCCTTGGGGGAGCCACACCCTCAGTCCTGGGCCAGTGCTGCTGTGAAGAGCCTGTGGCTGTCAGAAGCAGTCGGGCTCTTAGGCTCTAGCCCCGCTGCCACACATAACTGTTAAGGATGTACAGAGAGGGGGATACACTTGCCCAGAGCTGCACAGCCAGAAGAACTGGACTGGATAAGGAATCTCAGACACACAGTGCCTCTCTGCCTCCCACTTGGTACCAGTCATCAGTGAGAAGGAAGAATGAGTGGCCCAATGGCCTCCAGAAGCAGGTTGGGCATTCCTTTGTGTTTCAGGGACACTGATCTGAGGACTGGTCGACTCCCAACCATCTGTTTACCTTCCCACTTCTTGGTTAACATGGAGACCGCTCAAAACCATAGGAAAGTGATTAAGCCCTTCCCACATCCGTGGCACGGGGCTGAGCTGTCACACACAGATTTACATGTTTGCCCTTTTGTGAACCTGGAGCCAGTGCTCCACCATTCAAAAGCCCCGAATCCTTAGTTCAAAGGCATTCCCAAAGCCGTAAAATGAGAACAGGCAAGAGCTTTGATGGGAACCTGAGCAGGAGGCCTGTGAAATGTGTTTATAAAATGCATGCCCTGTGCCCCTTTGGAGCTGTGGCATCTCTGCAGAGCTCAGGAAAGAGCCCGCTGTGCCCACTGTCCAGGTGGGACAACCGAGGCTTATAACAGCTTCCTAAAATGCCGGCCAGAGCAGGCAGTGAGGCTGAGGCCCCACCTTATCTGGACTGGGCTTTTGGTCACTGCACATGATACTAGGAAGAGAACTCTGTGCCCAGAGTGTGCAGACCAGGCTAGACCAAATCTTGGAGATGCAGACCAGGAGGGTAGGGTAATGGAATCCAAGTGCCACCTACCGCCCAATGACAACCAAAGCATCCAGTGACATGACACTGAAGAGCTCAACATAAAAACAAAATGCTCAAACTGCAATCGGAACTGCCACACTTAATAATCAGGCCACAGCCATCTGGAGCCTGACCTGGGATGTTTTACATAAAACCCGGAGCCTGGGTTTTTTTTTTTAATTTTTTATTACATTTAAATTCGTTTATTTTGTGTGGTGATGGGGCCTCATACCGTGGCCCATGTGTAGAGGTTAGAAGCTGATTTTCTTTTTTTTTTTTAATTTATTTTTTATTTTATGCTTATTGGTGTTTTGCCTGTGTGTATGTCTGTATGAGGCTGTTGGGTCCCCTGGAACTGGAGTTACAGACAGCTGTAGCTGCCATGTGGGTGCTGGGAATTGAACCCGGGTCCTCTGGAAGAGCAGTCAGTGCTCCCAACCATGGAGCCATCTCTCCAGCCCTAGAAGCTGGTTTTCTTTTTTATCTGTGTGGGTTTCAGGAGTTGAAGACAGTTCGTCAAGCTTGGTGGTGGCCACTTCCAATTGCTTGGAAAGTAAATTAATTTGGGGCTGGAGAGATGGCTGAGCAGTTAGAAGCACTTGCTGCTCTTGCTGAACACCGGAGTTCAGTTCTTAGGACTCATGTCAGGTGGCTTACAACCACCCATACTTTAGTTCCAGGGGACCCAAGGTCCACTTCTGGCCTCTGTGGGCATCTACGTGCACATGTGCATATGCTCACAAGTCACACACAAATAAATCTCTAAAAGTTTTATTTTAGCATGTGTGTGCATGTGTGTATGCATTCCTGTGTGAACAGATGCACACACAGTTGGTCGTGCACATGTTCGTGTGTGTGTGTTGGCCAGAGGCCAACCCCAAGTGTCACTCTGGTCTCAATGAGATCTAGGACTTGCTGATCAGTTTACACTGGCTAGTGGGTCCCAGCGATCCTCCAGTCTCCACCCCCCCCCTACCCCCCGCTCCCAGCACTGAGATTATGGGGCTGTACACCCACCTTTTGAAACTCAGCTGCAGGGGAGTAAACTAACACCCTCATGCACAAGCAGCAAATGCCTCACCAACTGAGCTGTGTCCCAAACCCTGGGCCTGGTTTCTTCTGACCCATGGCTCCTTACTCAAATGGACAGTCTCAAGAAAACAACTCCCACTGTAAAATTTACTATTCAACAACGGAGCAAGAGACACACCTGGATCCTCAGATCTGGGCTTCGCACAGTAAGACTAAGCCACCTCTCCCTCCAGTTCCACCTTATCTCGGCGAGCTGATGTTCTCACTAGGACCTGGTCTACCCTCTTCTGCAGTGTATTTCAATAAATCCTCTCTTGTCTTTGGTGTCTTGGTAAAGTCTTTTACCTTCCACATCACTGACCTCCCCTGCGCCATTTCTCACAGCATATTGGTGGCCTGTAGGGACAGAAATCCCCCTAGGCTGCCTCTCTCAGTCACTTATTGTGGTGACAGGGTGAGTGTTCAGAGACAGTTGAGGAACCTCCGGCTAGGGTAGCACCCTACCATGGCTTTGAGGCTGCTACCAGTTGTCAGGCCACAAGCCAGGGGGCTCCTTCTATGAGAGCAAGGGCGACTCTCCTTCCTTTTGGAAGTCCCCTCACACACTGTGGCAGCTGCTGCAGGGCGGGTCTGCGCACCATCGCGAGGGCTCCTTCATCCCTCTGCTCACCCGTCTCTGGCACTTCCATTGCTGTCATTGTCCCCCAGAGCAGAAGGGAGCAGTGTCTACATGGCCACCATTTGCAAGCCTGGTGCTTCTCTCCTGGACAGAGTTACTGATCCGAGAGACGAGCAGGTGACCAAGCTTTCACATCTCCACATTTCACATTTCCACAGGTGTTGCTCTTCCTGTCTCTCATGACCAGTCCACAGCTGGTTTCTGCCTGTGAGTCTCCTTTTAATGTCGATACAGCCTGACCAACTGGACACTCTGGCCCCATGACCCAGGAAGCTCCAGCATCGATCTGAATTTCACTTTCACAGTCTGGAGGCTCTCCATTCTTACTGTGAGGCTATAGCTTAGAGTGGCACTAATGTCCCCTGCAGACAAACAGAAAGGTTGTCACCTACTAGTAATACCTTCTGAGTTGAAGTTGCACCTCGGTGGGATCCACACCTGCTCTTCCCTCAAAGTCTCCCCAAGGATGTGTTCTTTTCCAACTGTTCTCTGCTGTGGGATCCCTTCTCTCCGTTTTCCTTTCCCTGATGCTGCCGATAGCCACATCGAATGTCTGCTGACAGTGTATACAGTGTCATCCTTAACTTGCGCTCACCGCTGCCTCGTTCTGCATCTCTGGGGACAGCACTGGGACTTTAATTGAGGGTGCCAACTTCTTTCTATGCTGCTTTCCGATTCAGACAAACTAGAGGGACACTTGCCTCGGAAAAGAAGTGAGATCTCAGTTTCTTTCACACTCCCTTCCTCTTATAAGGACTGGCAACGCTGACCCCTCAAAACTAAGCTCCCCCTTTGTAACTTCTTCTTCCTACCATTCTGAATTAAAATGAGACCATGGAAAGAAGTGAAACAACTGGACAGTGGGTCTGGGCTCCTTCCTGGGACTTTAAGAGAAGCTCCTGAGGCTGTGGATGCCAAGAGCAAAGAACCAATCTGGAGATAAACACCCCTATGTAGCTCGCTGGGGAAAAGATCACACTGTAAAAAACATATAAGCATAAAGATTGTAAAAAAATTAATTTTTTTGAGGGCGGTATAAGATAGCTAAAACAAGACTTCTCTTTCAAAATGAAATGGTAATGTTGAAGCCCAAACCAGAAATGTCTGCCAAAGGTCATTGTGGAATAGCCATCATGGTGGGAGCTTTTAAAACTCCCAAGGTCAGTCCGCGGATGTAAACCTGTATCTTCTGCTCCAAACAGTGAGGTCCTCTTAAGATCTATTCCGGATAACATTTATAATATCCGAATTTAAGAACAAAGATTTTGTTTTATTCCTTACTTTTTTTTTTTGCTAAGTCTGCCCAACTTAGAAACTGAAATCTTAACGAAACCAGTCATTTCAAAACATGTTCCCCCTAAGTTTTGTCTAAATGTCACACAAAATATTAAAACTAAAATCTGTTATTTCATCTTCAAGATGGGTGAAACTGTCCTCTCGGTATTCAGCTTCCTAAGCTTGAATGCCTAAACCAGTGAGGGCAAAAGAGATAATCAATATTGTATTTCTTATCCTATGAGGTCAGCCAGGATGAAGGGGACAATGAGGTCCCTCTCAAAGGACCTTATGACTCTGAAAAAATTTGGTTTGATCTCATAAAATCTGTTGCCATGGTCAGAAAGACCATGGAGGGCCCAGAGGTGACACGAACAAGCTCCACATTCTTCAAAGGGCAGAACCAGTCAGAGGAGGTTACACGGGCCTCAAGACCCTGATCCATCCTAGCACACAGGGAGAAGAAAAATTAAGCCCCTTAAGAGAAACCTTTGAGTTGGGCATGGTGGCACATGCCTTTAATTCCAGCACTTGGGAGGCAGAGGGAGGTGGATCTCTGAGTTCAAGACCAACCTGGTCTACAGAGGGAGTTCCAGGTCTTAAAGAAAACAAAAATCCAAAACAAAACAAGAACAAGCAACAACAACAAAAAACCAAAACAAAATCAAATGACAAAAGAGTGTAACCCCTGAAGTATCTCTACTGAGCCTCACAGTTTAATGAGAAAAACTAACTCTTGGCCACCCGTAAGGCCCAAGACACTCCGTGGGAAATAGACGCCAAACAAAGCAATGTTAGGAAATGGAATTTTCTCAGCTCCTGACTGCAGTTCTCATCTGACCTGATTCAGCTGGGGACTTGGTGGTCCTTGACACCTATAGCCATCTAGGTGACCAAGTTCAGCCTCTTTTACAGAGACTCAGGACTAACCATATAAGTAACCCTGTGGAACCTATGTATAGCTTCTGATTTGGAATCATCCAGGTGGAAGACATTCTATGCTACCCACGCTTGCCCTTACCCATGTCCCACCAGGCAGGTCCTTTCTCAACTATCATAAAAATCTTTTCAAGATGTCCTGTTCTCCTGTCAAAACTCATTTGTCTGACTCCGAGTAAAGAGAAACCCAACCCTCTGCTTCATGTCTCTTCTGTTATAGCTAAAGAAAAATCAACCCTCACAGCAAGATCCTTCGCCACCATCCCCAGGCTCGCCTACACAGGTGTCTGTCACCTCAGGCCTCCAAACACACCCCTTCACTCAGCTTAAGGGTCTCAAACTCCAGAGCGCCCCAAGGTGTCCCTCAATATGCAGTAACTGACCGTATCTAAGCCTGTCTCCTATCTTGATTCTCTCCTGCTTCATGGGGGGCTTCCAGGAAAAATGAAGCTTCCCCCAGCTCCCCACCACAGCATCATAGGGTTGTGTCCTCCTGCTCTCTTTCCTGAGAGATAGGATTTCTCCTTCAAGTCTGGTCCATGGCTCTGTTCTTCCTCTCACAGCTTGTATGCCCAGTCATTTTTCTGGAAAACATTTGGCATGGCCATGGTTGGCCTCCATTGTCTTCCTAGGAGGGTTTCGTATTCTACTCTGTATTTTTAGTCCCTGCTTTCTCCAAGGCGAGTCAAGCTGTTTCTTCCAGAATTGCTGGCTGGGGCAATTCCTGGGCAACTTCTCCAGATGGATTTGGACTCTCTTGGTTCCCATGGCCCCTTTCTTGCTTTTATTCATCCTGTTATATTTTCAGCCCCTGCTTACTTAACCTTCTGTCATCAGTGCCTTAGGGATCTATTGCTGTGATAAACCACCATGACCTAAAGCAACTTGGGGAGGAAAAGGTTTATTTCATCTTATAGCTTTTATAAGTCCATCACCAAGGGAGGCCATGGTAGGAACTCAGAGAGGGAACCTGGAGGCAGGAACTGAAGCAGAAGCCCTGGAGGGGTGCTGCTTATTAACTTGCTCTGTGTGGCATACTCAGCCTGCTCTCTTCTGCACCCAGGACCACCAGCTCAGGGGTGACTCCACTCATATTTGGCTGGGCCCTCCCATGACAGTCATCAACTAAGAGATTCCCTACAGACTTTCCAGATAATAGTAGTGGGTAACAGAGTAAATACTTGGAAGCTATTATTTATAAATAATTTACATTGGCATAGTTTTTTTGTATATTGATACAGTTCAAATTATATTTGTTATTTCTGTTTACAATTATTTGTACAGCTAGGCAAAGTTATTCTGTCAGATTGTATATATGCATGCCTCTACCCCTGTTTAGGACATTTTGCATATTGATACAACTTTTAGGATACATTTTCATATTGCATTATATATTACTCATATCTCTGATCAAGATACAGATTGTTTATATTTTGAGGTCATTGTCCTTATTTGTTGCATATTTGTTTACAGATTATTTAATATTCTGACATGAAGTTTTAGTATTTAAGTTATATAGATATAAAATATTATTGGTCAATAGTTGTTCATGTTTGTTATACATACAGTCAGATCAATTAGGTTCTTTAAATACATAGAGATTGTATTCTGTCTAGATAGGTAATCTTCAACCACTTCAAGGATCTGTAGAACATGGCATTTAAATAACTTACGGTTCTGTTGACATGAGACATGATTGCTCCTGACAGCACCAATCTACTCCTGAG
>JAQHUG010000077.1:587713-617773 GCA_028555095.1 Dicrostonyx torquatus | reverse complement strand
TCCTCCTCCTCTTCCTCCTCCTCCTTCTTCTTTCTTTTTGTAGTGCTGCAGATGGAGCCCAGGGCACCATGGGGTAGAGAAGCCTCTGTTCAAGAGCACCCCCCGCTCTAGCTCCTACATTTTTTATTGGCTGCTTTTCTGCAGTAGGCAGGACCCGTTTTCTAGTCATGGTCCCTCTTGGATCCCCTTAGCATCCCTCCACCTCCACCTCTTCTTCCACCCCTACAATCACACTCTTTTGTTACCTGTCCCCTGTCAGCGTGTGTAATTGCTACACTCTCCTGTACCTTCCAAGGTCTGGCTCTTTGCCTCTGTGCTAATGCCATGTGACTAGTGACAGTGAATTGCCACCTGAGTAAAGTGTTTGTCATGAGAGCAGGAGGATCTCAGTGATCTCCACCAGAAGCTGGGTGTGGTGTTGAGTAATTGTAATCCAAGAACTGGAGAAGCAGAGCCAGGCAGATCTGTGAGGCCAGTGAGAGAACCTGTCTCAGGAAACCAAGCAGATGGCGGCTGAGAAACACCACCAGAAATTGACCCCTGACTGCCATATATCATCATACCCCCACGTCCCAAAACCCCGCATACAAACTGGTGTTTGGCATGTGCCAGGCACCGTGCTGGCCTCTTTTAATCTTTATCCTGGTCCTTTGAGGTCTAAACGGTAGGCATGCACACTTTGAGGAAACTGAGGCATGTAACGGTTAAGTAACTCACCCAAAGATGTGCTTTGAGGACAGGCTGATGTTAAGAGTAGATTCAAGACAGTACCAACCTCCAAACCCAGGAGTGGGGAGCCCAGAACTCTAACAGGGCTCTCTTCACCAGAGAACACACAGGTGACTCTAGGCAGGGGGTCCGGTGCCCAATTCAAGAAAATTGACCTTCCTCAGTTAAGTAAGGTCCCAGGGCAGAAGCTGTCTGAGCATCTCTGGGCAGAACCAGTTACTTCCGGATTGAGGTGTTTGCCTTCAGGTTTTAATAGTAACACTAATGGAACTGATCCTGACTTCTATTTACAGGGCAATCTCTCTGCACAAGATCCTGGAGCACTGTGCTGCTGTGACAAGCCTGTTCAGGGTCTGCACGAATTCTCACAAAATCCCTTTCCTCATCAACATATATGTAATGCAGAGGATGCTGCTCTCGGGGACTGACCAGACCCATGGGTACCAGGATAGGGTCTCATTACAGCACTGGTCTGTCCAAGATCCTGATTCATGGTCAGTTTCCTACTGGGCTGGGGATAAAAGAGGCTTGTGAGAGCCAGTGAGAGCCTTGCCTCCTTCTGGGCCTCCTCCTCCCCCCCGCTGGCCTCCGACCATTGTAAGTGGGCGCTGGGACTCAGTGGGAGGGAGGTTCACTTCTGGCTCCAGCAAACTCCAACCTCACACGGTGCACACTGATTTTGATGAAGTGGGACACGAAGTGAGTAACTTTGACTTAGCGGGGTGGGCTATCACCAGGAGCTATGCTAAGCCTCTTTATTTGCATGAACTTAGCTTTTCTTCTTGTGCCCCATTTGTAATTCACTTTCCATCCAGGCCATGTGAGTGGCCCTGTGTCTTGTCACATGTAGCTTCTACTCAGGAACTTCCACATCCCTCAGCCCTGCACACCAGTGTTTGTCACTTCACGAAGGGGCCAGAGGTGAACAGACTTACCCCTTTGTCTTTCCAAAAGTGAGGTACCCCCATCATCTTTAATGTGCCCTTGCCTTAAGAGTCTTCTCAATGAGTGCATTATTTTCTGAAAGTCCTGTCTTCAGATCTTTAATTTTTACAAGAAATCCTCTTGGAATAACCTAGGACAGAGCAAGTAAATGAGAGAACCAGGACACGCCAGGCCTATCTTACTCCTCTGAACCAGCTCCATCTGCCTTACTTAGGGCTTCTGTTGTGAAGAGATAACATGACCACAGCAACTCCTATAAGGAAACATTTATTTGGCACTGGGTTACAGTTCAGAAGTTTAGTCTATTGTCATCATGGCAGAAAGCATGACAACATGCAAACAGACATGATGCTGGAGAAAGCTGAGTTCTACATCCAGGTCTGTAGGCAGCAGGAAGAGAAAGTGGCACTGGGCCTGGCTTGAACATTTAAAACCTTAAAACCCACCCCCAGTGACATACTTCCTCCAGACAGCTACTGCAACAAGGCCACACCTCCTAATAGTGCCACTCCCTATGAGGCTATGAGGGCCGTTTTCATTCAAACCACCAGGCCATCTTCCTGTCTGGATGGCAGGCAGTTAGATCTGGAAGGTGCTTGCAGGCTGTCTTCCCCACTCAGTGTTAGGGGTGGACCCCAGGTCCTTATATTGCCAGACAAACAAGTGTCACACTACTGAGCCATGCCCCCCACCACAAGTTCCAACCATCTTTAAAGAGGCAGTGAGTCTAGAGAGTGGAGTGGGTGCAGAGACCCTGGGTCCACCTTGTGGGGGTCAAATCCCAGTTCAGCCTCCTACTTTGTGACCCTGTTGAAAACACCATTTCCCTCTTTGATACTTCAGTTCCCTCTTTAGTCAAATGAGCACTGCAGTGACCTATCACATCTGGGATGATGCAGGGGCGACTTTCATGCAGAACTCTCTGAGGATGCGGTGGTTTCCCCCACCCGCTCTGTGTGTGTGTGTACACACCTATGTGTGTACATATATGTGGGGGCCAGAGGCTGGCATCAAATGACCTCTTTGATCACTCTCTGCCTTATTTCTCAAGACAGTCTCTCGCTGAACCTGGAGCTCAATGATTTGACTAGACTGGCTGAGCAGCAAACCCCAGGGGTCCTCCCGTCTCTGGATCCCCAGTGCTGCAATTATCAACATATGTCACCATGTCCAGCTTCTGCGTAGGTGCTGGGGATCAAACTCAAGACATCCTGGTTGAAGGATCACGCACTTTACTGACTAAGCCGTTTTCCCAGGCTCACGGAGGCAGTTGTTTCTGTCTGATCCCCACCATTCCCGCTGCATGGGGTGAAAATCTAGGCTTGGGATTGGGGTGATGCCTAGGGTACCCCAGGTCTAGCATATCCCTTCTGGGGTGTCTTGGGTAGTATAAGTTGTCTGAGCCCCTGGGTAGCACATCCTTAGCCTTCTTGAGGGAATGAAGGCCCCATGGAGGGAAAGGAGTGGACAGGAAGTCCCCAGGGCTCCATGCCACCAGTGCCACCAGCTCCAGAGAAAACACATCATTACTGGAAGTCCAGATAGGCAGAGGGGGTGGAAGTGGCCATGTCATAGAAAACCACATGAGGCCAGCCAAACCCCATGTGGCTGGCTCAATGGGATGTTTACGGAAATGCTGGCCCTGAGGTCACCCAGCTGCTGGGCTGGGATGCCCTGGGTACCCTCGGGGCCCCGAGTGCCAGCTTGGCAGAAACCATCAAAAGCCACAGCTGAGCCCTGTTTACCTCCATGGCCAGCCTGGGAGAAGAGAGTGAGGGTCAAGAGAGTAGGCAGAGGGATAGCAACCCTCTAGACCACTCCTGGGCACCCTGCTGCAGTGGTCGAGCAGGGCCCAGGTCCTCTCAGGTACCCTGGGAAAGTGACATTCCCTCAGGAGACACACACACAGAGGGCACTCCGATTCTGGTTGTGCCTACACCGCCTAATCCTGTAAGGTTAATACAACTTCTCGGTGCCTCAGTTTCCCCACCTCTGGAGTGGCGACGGTGGCAACAGTACGATTTGTGGGGACGTTGACATAATGAAGTGATTTAATGTTTAAGGTTGTTCAGAACCACTTGTGGCTCATACTAAGTACCCTGTATCTTTGCTGTAAAGATAGGATATCCGGATTCAGACCTGAAATTATGGAGCTGAAGTTATGAGTCAGTCACACTCAGGTCCTGTCTGTGGACTGAGGGGTATACTTTGGGGGGGCATTACCCACCCTAGTCACAACTGCAGTAGACTGGGGTACCATTTGACCCATCAGTCTCTGTTGGAACAGGGAAGGACTGGCCTCCTTCGGTCTACCCATCGCTCTTTTGGGGACCCTATCTAGATGAGCCCATACTCATGTTTTTCATCTGGTTGTGGAATAAGCAGACAGACACACGGTGTTTCTGAGCCTTGAGCATGCTGTAGGCCCAAAGCCTTATAGTCTGGGGCTTCCCTCAACCTCTAACCCAGAGGAGGGCTCAGCTGTTCACTGTGATAGATTGAATGGAATTGGCCTCCACAAGCTCCTAAGGAGCAGCACTATTGGGAGGTGTGACTGTGTTGGAGTGGGTGTGGCCTTGTTGGAGGAAGTGTGGCACTGTGGGGGTGGGCTTTGGGGTCTCTTTTGCTCAAGCTTCGCTCCCTGTGATCTTCAGAACTTTCCTGTCTCGTCTGATCAAGACGTAGCTAACACCATGTCTACCTGCAGCACACTGCCGTGCTCCTGCTACGATGATAATGGACTAAACCTCTGAAACTGTAAGCTGCCATCTCAATGGGATGTTTTACTATATAAGTAAAGACATCATGGTCATGGTGTCCCTTCCCCCTAACTAAGACACTTGCATGCGGCAATCAGGAGAAGGTACACTGGCCACATTTAACTTTCTTGCAATGCACATCCTAGTGCACAGCCCCCTGCAGCTACTCTTAGGGGGAGGGGATAAGTGACCTTCTCTCTCTGAGCTCCCTGCATATGTCCTGGGAGAAGTGCTATCTTAACCCCCAGCCTCTAAGGACCCAGAGGCTGGACCCAGCTACCCTGGATGTCTCCAGTGCTGGACTGGGCAGCACCAGAGTCAGAAGAGATCAGCTGGCGTGAACGCTGGTTATGTAGCTTCCATCCCTGGACCTCTTTGCCCTCCTGAGTGTGGAGGGTGTGGGACTCTTGGATTTAGAAGGGCTTCTCCAGGCTGGGATGTAGCTTAGTTGGTAGCCTGCTTGTCTAGCTTACACGAAGTTCTGGGTTCAATTCCCAGAGTGAGGTAGCTCTGGCTGAGAAAATTCCAGCACCTGAAAGGTGGAGGCAGGAAGATCAGAAGTTCAAAGTCATCCTCGGTGACTAGCAGACTAGCATGATTGAGACCCACCTAGGCTTCCTGGAACTGCCTTAGAAAGGAAGAAGGCACACACTCTTCCACAGGGTCTTGGGAATTGCTCCAATTAGGACCCCTCCCCCTGCCACATTTCAAGCCATTTTTCTTGGGTGTGTTTTAAACATAGTAGTTTTCAAGGGGTTGTGTTCTGAGTCTGCTGTCTGGCAAGCTACCCTGGTGGCAGCTATGAGCAGAGAGAATGGGGCTCCCACCTCCTACCGGGGGACCCTCGGCCCAAGCTGATGACTGGAAGTGGCCCAGTTCTTTCTTGACATGTCTGCCACCCATGACTAGAGCCCTCAGTGGTGCCTCCTAACCAAAATCTCCCACTCCCTAGCTAAAGCTCCCCCAGCACATCAGGGAGGGAACAATTAGCCCCAGGCCAGGCCACAAGCTCACATGTCTTCAGTTTGCTGACCACATTGTGACTCAGGAGCTAGACAGGTCCCGGGAGGCTAAAAGGACAGCTTGTGACGTCATCGTTGGAGACTAGGCCTCGCAAAGTTGCCTGATGTCACTCTGTCAGGTATGGGAGTGGGGTTCTGATTCCTGCCTCAGACAGCTTTTCCATCTCTCCAAGTAGCCCTGCAGTGTGCCCAAGGCTTTGGTATCATTCCTATCCCAGCTACCAGCATGTTCCCCAGTTGACACTGGCTGGCCCGGCCACAGCTCCGCTGAGCCCCTGCCCCCCATCACGGCTTCATCCAGACTCAATTCCACCACCTCCAGGCCTCTACTCCCTCCTGCCCCTGCTCAAATCACCCTGATGACACCCACAGTTGCTTCCAAATTCAGTGTCATATCCTGGCTTAGGCCTCCCTCTCTATGTCCCTTTCCCCCATGCATCCCCTACTTACCATGTGAAGATCATCTCTGCTGGCCTCTGTCGCCAGACCCCTTGAATTTACTCTGGACAGGGACATGTTTTTGACACTGAGGCATGGCATATACAGCCTGGGTTTGTAGAATGACTACATGGATGACGGATGGATAGACGGATAGATGGGTTGGTGGATGAATGAGTGTACAAACAGCTGGACAGATGGGTCAGGTAGACAGACATGAGTGGAAGGATGGACAGATGATTAATGGAAAGATGGACAGGTGTATTAGACAGAGAGTGTCATCTATAGGGACCCCTCGGGAGAAGTGGGTCCTTGGAATGGGGGTCTTCTAACCAAGACAGGGGCTCTCAGATGGGGTAGTGAGTAATCTAGCTTCATATTGCTCCCTGACTTGGTGCCCAAACAACTGGTCCTAACTCAGCTGAGTACCTCGAATTCTGAGTTACACTGTGGGGTCTCTACATTGCTGAGGCCCTCCCTCCAAACCTATCTCCTGGTCAGGACTGCCTCTGGAAATAAGTGATTTCCAGGGATATAAAACATAGACCTCTTGGACCAGGGAGGCCTGGAAAATAATTATTTCTCACTCATTTTACGGATAAGGAAACTGAAACCAAACAAACAGAGAATTTGCCCAAAGGTGCACAGCCATAGGGCCAGGATTGGAGCCTGGCTTGGAGCCTGGCTTCTTCGGGTCCCTGATTCCTCCAGACACCTACATGCTGGGATCTGTGGCTTTCCCTGGCATGCTGTCCTGAGAATAAGCCCTCATACCAATTCCCAAAGCCCTGCCATGTGCCATCATAACCCTCAGCTCGCCAGCAGCTGCACACTTGGCACTATCCCCATGTCATCCTCTCGCTCTGAAACCCCCAGCTCACACTGGCTCATAGCCACACGCTATGACGGTCATATGTGTGTGCTAAAATCACCACACATTCCAGCCCTCTGTGGAAGCATGTCATTTCCCACATGCTCCTTGCCAGCTCAGACTTCAGCCAAGTGGTAAACTGTCCAAGTCCGCAGCTGTCCCTGGAGACCTGTCACACGGCACCTGGGACCTCAGGACCAGGAGCAGATTTCTGAATTCCTGTCCAGCCTACAGAACACGTGGAAGGAGAAGCCATAGAGGGACCCCGGGGGCTGGATGTTTGCAGTCAGCCAAGCAGGTGGTCATTCCCCCAACCTGTTCTTCCTGTCACAGTGGAGGCAGGGTGATGTGTATGTGGGGGGCATCCATTGTGAAGATGCAGCCTCCAGTTTGAGGGTGAGAGCCCATGTCTCGTCTATGATGTACATGACGTTGCTAAAGATGCAGAATGGGTCAGCATCAAAGGGCCGAATAGAGTGGCTGTGTGCAACAGGAGAGTCCGTGAACAAATCAACAAGCTAGAGATCAAAAGAATTCAACAAAACAAGACAAAATTAAGAGCAGACACAGGCTGAGCAGGCTGACCAGAGGCACAGTCTAGAGAAGGGGCTGGGATGTGTCTCAGGGGCAGAGCACTTACCCAGATTTCACAAGGTCCTGGATTTCATTCCCAGCATGCACCCACCAAGTAAAACAAAACACACAGCAAAGTGGTGGCAGTCACCTGGACCTAAGGGTTAAGTAATTTAAAGGCCACTGTGAGCCAGTGATACAATTACACATCTGAAAAGCTAAAGGTCAGGGAATCGAGCACTTCTTAGGAAGGGGCCTGGAGGGGTGAGGACCTGAGCCCGAATCCCCCAAACTCATACAGAACGGCAGAGTCTGACAGTACGCACCTAATGCCAGCACGGGAAGGCAGTGGCAGGAGGATCCCAGGGGCTCAGTGGGCAGCCAGCCTCGTCAAATCAATGACCGCAGGTCCAGAGAGACCCTGCCTCAAAAAATGGGCTGCAGAGTCACAGAGAGGAAACACAACATTGCCCTCTGGCCTCCTCGCCTGTGTCCAGTGGGGCACACATCCACCCTCAAGCACACGGACACAGAAACACTGAGATGTCAAAAGACTGGCCCAAGAATAAGTGGAGAAATTGAAGTTGAGGAGTCTTACATCCGGATCTGGAGTCAAGACCCTCCCAGCCAGCCTCAAATCATCAGCCCCTGGGGATCTAGTGGCAAGGCTGTCCTGACCTGCAGGAAACAATTCTTATGTTGTACAGGTTGCAAGGGGAGATGGGAAGGGGAGGGGAAGCCGCCAAAAGAGCTACTTGATAAGTGCCCGGCTTTACAAAAGCGAGACCAACCCATCAAGGAATGTTACAGGCCCATTTCATTTATGAGCACAGATGGAGACACCAAATAAAACACTGACTGAATCCAGAAAAATCACCACATTCCCCCACTATCAGGAAGTTTATCCCAGAGAAAACAGCAACAACAGAGAGCTGGCCAGCGTATCTGCCTCAGAGGAGCAAGGGGGAAAAATAGCCCAGTGTTCATGAAGCGTGGAGCAGACACAGCTCTCGGACAGGGTCTGCAGTCTTCACGGACAAGAGTTACCTGCATCTCATGGAGCTTTTCATCCTCCAACGCTGCGTCTATGTTCTGAAGGGCCAGGGCAAGGCGGGAGCAGCAGATACTGCTGCTGGGGTCTGGGGCCTGTGGCAGACAGCCAGGCATGTAGGGAGAGAACGGAAGAGATGTCATTCCTGGAGGGAGAAAAGGCTAGACAAACCAACAGACAATATTAAATGGGACTTAGCAAAGCTTCCAGGTTCGTGGTCACCAGCAGTGACAATAACAACGACAACAACAACAAAATTACAAAATTGCTATTTTTTACATCAGCAGTGACTTAATTCAAACTCATGTCAGCTCAAACAGGAGGGTCTATGGGGACTATATAAATATTAAAAACAGTGGTGACATATAATCATATATATTATATATGTGTTGTATATAGTATATATATACAGCATATATATATAGTATATATATACAACACATATACCCCCTTAACTGTGTAAATTAAATCTATAAGGTGCATTCAGGACACATATGTAACTCTACGGTCAGGGTCTTTCTATGTAACCCAAGCTAACCTTAAACTTGCTATCTCCCCTGCCTCAGCCTTGTAAGTGCTAGGGTGACATGTGTGCTTCTCTGTGCCTGGCTCCAGTCTCCATTTTTTAAGTTTTATTTCATCTCCCCTGGTACATGAGAGCCATCTTCAAGGTACCGTCATGGTCCAAGGTGGCCGCCGAGCTCCACCGCTGCATCTTTGACCAGAAGCAAGAGGAAGAAAGGAGTGTTGATGAGACACAGAGAATGTCCTTCCTCTTAGGGACTGGTCCCAGAATTTGCACCCAGTGCTGTCCACAGATCTCACAGCAGGAAGCTAGCCACACGGCCCTGCCTAGCTGCCAAGCTGGGCATATCTCTGTCTCAAACAAACTCAGGTCGTGGTGACAGTGACAGAAAATAAAGATGGTTATTGGCGCGGGCATCATGCAGGTCTGTCTGAGGCCCAGAGAGGGTATGGAATTTTCATGCAGCCACAGAGCAAATGGACCACCACGGCAGGGTGTCAAGCTTGGCTCAGGGTTGAGTACACACCAACAGCTGTCTATGCTCACCTCAGCATGCCCAGTCAACAAAGTCCAGCTGCTTCTCAGTCCCTGTCTGCCTCATTCCGGGCCTGGGCCCCATTCCTCTGCCCCCCACTACCTAACCAAATGACTGTGATCTACCTTTCCAATCCCGTAGTGTCACGCCTTCATGTGGCATAGCTTAGACCCAGTAAGCACGAGAAGGACCCCGGGGTGGGGGTGGGCTCGCTACAAACAGCAAGTGCCCACACTGGCCACACCACTTCTTCTGCAGGCCCTGCCTGAGGCAGGTCTCTTTTTCAGAGATGGCTTTTGACACTCACAGTGGTAGGCACAGCCCGCGTGTGACTGGAGGGACCATGTGGACTCCCTGCTTCTTTGTTTTTTTTAAGAGATACGGTTTTGCTTTGTAGTCCAGGCTAGCTCCCTGTGTTCTGGGCTCACAGGCATGTTCCACTATAACTGGTGGAGGTGTTGGGAGCCACAGCCTTTTTCAAACACCTCAGCCAGCCTGTGTCTTTTCTTTCTTGTGCGCGCGCTCTCTCTCTCTGTTTCCGAGCAGGGTCTCATGTAACCACTCTGGATTCAAACTCACTATGTAGTCAAGGACAACCTTGAACATCTGGTCTTCCAGCCCCATCTCCCAAGTGCTGGGATTATAGGCGTGCACCACCAGGGATGTGTACACACCAGGCACACACTCTACCAACTGAGCTGTAGCCCTGGCTTTCAGATCCCATGTCCTTATACCCCACACCCATTGATGAGACCTTAGGGAATGTTCCCTGTACCCAATAGCTACGATACTGGAGATGTCCCACAGTTGGCGGTGTGAATCCTGTCCTCCATGTATTCCCACACAGTCCGGTACCCAGCAGGCCTCATGCTAACCAGGCATCTTCTGCTCTGAATAGGCAGGGCTGCTGTGCTGGGTCCCTCCTCTGGGCATTTGAACATGCTGTTCCCTCCGGAACTCTACCTCAGAGCTTCTTTCTTGGCTCTCAGAAACGGCATCTCCCTTAGAAGGTTATACCCCGGCCTTGGTCTGTCTAAGGGGGCCTCCTCAGTGTTTCCATTGCTGTCCCCACACCCAGCGCCAGGTCCCCAGGTCTGTGCCTGTGTCTCCAGCCCTATGGAGCCCCTCAGTGCTGGTGGGATTTAACAAAGACGATTTAGCTTAATCAGATCAGCAGGGCCCAGCTAGTGCCAGCAGCACACAGTAGGCTGCCTGCTCAGACTTGGCCACACTAAGCCACCTTTGAAGTCCAGGAGGCAGGATAGGGAGGCTCCTGGTCGTCAAGAGAAGCCAGGCTGCCAGGGAAGCTCTGCTCTGGGTCACACCCACCTCTGGGTGACTGCCAGTCTCCCTGCCAGAAACCGCAGGCTGGGTCTGGGCTGCCCAGAGTTTGGGCCACAGGGCTCAAGACGCTGTGGGTCAGATCTGCAAAGGGGTGTTTGCCGGACGCTTCTGGTCTCCACAGGCCCCTGGGGCTGGGACAGGGGCCCTGGCAAGGCTGGAGCTGCTGTGGCAGTGACTTGGGCTGGGAGCTGAGAGCAGAGAGGCTCCTGCTGGCTTGTCCTCAGCTCTTGGCACTGGCAGTGGCTTAGGCTTCACACACTGTCAGACGCCTTCTTGGTGGCCTCAGTGGCCTCACATTCAGGTAACTGGGCTCATTCCTGGGACTATGGGGAGGAGATGGGCACTACAGGTGGTTTGTGTGTGTGTGTGTGTGTGTGTGTGTGTGTGTGAGAAAGAGAGAGAGAGAGAGACTATCCGTCCATCTGTCTGTCTCTTTTTTTTCTCTCTCTCTATGTACCCAGTAGAAACTTTATAGCTTCTAGAACATAAAGACTCAGGTCTTGCCTCCCAGGTTTGAAGCTGGCTTCCCGAGGGACACGGTGACATGAGGGGCTCCCCACTGACCCATCTTCTGGCCATCTCCTTCCTCTGCCTACCCTCAATGGTAAGGAATCCTGGTCCTGGGTGGACGGATATGTGGTTACAAGAGGAACCTTGGTGGGACCCTACACTGGGTACAGTCCGGTCTCTGTCGGTCTCTGTGCCCAGGCTTGCTTCCCTCCCTGGGCTCAGACCCTACACTGGGTACAGTCTGGTCTCTGTGCCCAGGCTTGCTTCCCTCCCTGGGCTCAGACAGCTGTTCCTTGCTTCCCTCCCTGGGCTCAGACAGCTGTTCCTTGCTTCCCTCCCTGGGCTCAGACAGCTGTTCCTTGCAAGTTGTGCTGTGTGACCTCGGGCACGTGCCCTTCCCTTTCTGAGCCTCCGCCTCAGCGGAATGGGTACATGGATCCTCTGGGGAGATCAGTGAGGAGAATTCCCTGAGCCAAGACAAGTGTCCAGAAGAGGACAGTGATCAGGCAGGGACCCCACAGTCTCGTCCGCAAAGAACAAATCAGATGTAAGAGTTACGTAACCAGGGCAGGGATGGATGCTGGGGTCCGATTGCAAAGCACAGAGTGCTGGCCCTCGGGCGGTCGGTGACCCTCTGACCCTGGTCAGAGAGAACAGGAGACATCTCTGTGGGTAATGTCCCTCAGTGTCATGTGGAACATTTTTTTTTTCGAGACAGGGTTTCTCTGTGGCTTTGGAGCCTGCACTGGAACTAGCTCTTGTAGACCAGGCTGGTCTCGAACTCACAAAGATCTGCCTGCCTCTGCCTCCCGAGTGCTGGGATTAAAGGCGTGCGCCACATCTGCCCGGCATGTGGAACATTTTTAATGGGCTTGTGTATAGTTCCACTTTGCCTCCCCACTCACAATAGTCTTATAAGGTGTTTTCATTCTTTTAGTCAAATGAGACTCAGAGAGGGTGAGCAATTGCTCCAAAGTCACACAGCAAAGAACAATAGATGAGTAGCATGACAGAGCCTGGGACAGGCATGTTCTGAGATCTCCCACCCTCAACCTGGCCAATGCTTCACACTAAATGCTGACTGCCCAGTAACATGGAGCTGGGGCCTGAGGCTAATGGAGTATGGGCAGAAGCTTCTCCCTCTCTGGCCCCCAAGAGGTCTCCAGTCTTGGAAAGGATGGGTAGAACAAGATGTTGGACTGGGTGACTTAGTCTCCTGGGCTCCAGGGAGGGAGAGGGGCTCTGAGAGGCCGAGGAAGAGGGACCTGGATCCGCCACTGGAGTGACATCTGTGAGGCCATCCCTCCTGGTCCTGGCAAGGTGATTGGCACCTGGCACAGAGACCCAGGGACGCAGTCATGGGGAGTATGTGAAGCCACATCCTTCACGGGGGCAGGAGTGAGTTCCAGGCCTTCTGGGCAGGCTGCGGGCTCCTGGCTCTGGACAGGGAACCTGAAAACAGCGAAACTCTGTTGAGACAGTTTGAACATGGGGACATGATGGTTAGCAAGGGCATAGGTGAGGAGGGGGCCGGAGGATGGGGGGGGTGCCTCTTCCATAGGCCAGGCAAGAACACATGGCCTGCCTTGTCACGACCCTTTACAAATGAGTAAACCAAGGCAGAGGCTCAGCTGCTAATGGAGGAGCCCCTAGAGGGTAACGGGTAGACACAAGAGTTAAATCTGGGCTCCAGTTTCCCAGAAACCTCGATTCTGCTCCTATCCACCAGGCAGTTACTTCTTGCTTTTGACCTGTTTCACCATTATTGCTTTGGACTTTGTTTTTAAACCAATAGCCTCTGTAGCCCAGGCTGGCCTGGAACTCGCTATATACTTCAGGCTGGGTTCCAACTTGAGGCAATTCTCCTGCTTCGGTCTCCCAAGTGTTAGTTCATCGTCTTTAAACCAGACAATCTGCCCATACCTCACAGGAGAGTTTCCACACAGCACCCAGAGTAACCCATATCATTGTGGGCTGTGATGGGGGTCAGGACCTGGAGAAGCTGGGCGCTACCGAGGGCCTGCAGCCAGCCTGGGGCTCAGTATAAGACTTATTTCCTGCTCAGCCAGTTCTGGTCAGCCAAGGGAGTTAAAACCCTGAACGTGCCAGCTCCAAGTGAGGCACCCCAGAATGTATTATATCCCATATTGAGGTTACACAGAAGGCTTAGAGAGGTGACAGTGTGTGTTCTTTATAAGCTCCCTAGACTGCTGGTCCATGACCCTTTGGAACCTGAAATTCTGCAGAGTACCCTGCCTTAGATGGGAGCCTCTGATCAAAGACAGGCTGCTACTCTGTGGCGGCCCCTGCTGGTCACAGTGAGAACTGCAGGTCCTGGAAAGCAGGGTTTTGTAACTGGGTGGGTGGGGGGTAGACAGGATGCTTCCCCCCCACCCCCACCCCGCACCCGGAGGTAAAGGGATCACTGCCTCTTTAGGGTCTTTAGTTTTCTCTTCCTAAATCGCAAATCCTACACAGAAGGCCGTCTACTTCTGCTAAAGAGTGCTCATCCACTGCTGGGACAGTCAGGACCATCTTGAGTGGTACCCCGTCGTGGTCCTCACCCTCTAGGAAGCTCATGGCTTCTGGCACTTCATCTAGGTATTTTTGTCCCAGGTTGGAGGCACAGTTGTGTCTTTGGGGGAAGTCTTGGCCCCTGGCTCAGATTTTGCCTGTTACAGGAGAAGTCTACTTCTCTGGTGCATTTTATTTTATTTAATTTATTTTTTTTATTTAATTTATTTTTTTTATTTAATTTATTTTTTTAAATTTTTATTTATTTTATTTTATTTTATTTATTTTATTTAAAATGCATATTTCATGTGCATTTTAGTAAATAAAGCTTGCCTGAAGTTCAGAGAGTAAAACAGCCACACTGATCAGTCTTACAGACCAGGCAGGGGTGACACACACCTTTAATCTCAGTAGCCAAGCTAGTTTGCCATAGAAATTGGGCGGTAGTGGTGCATGCCTTTAATCCCAGCCCTAGAGAGGAATATAAAATGGGAGGAGACAGCTCTCATTCACAGTCTCATTCCAAGATTCCTGGAGGCAGGGTCGACATTTTCGGATTGAGGTCGAGGTAAGAGCCAGTGGCTGATTGCTTTGCTTTTCTGACCTTCAGGTTGAACACCAATTTCTGTTTCTGGGTTTTTCTTAATTATGCTACACTCTGGGGCCACAAGTCCACATCAGATCTTGGCACAGCTCCCAGATCTGGCTATGGGCAATCACTTTTCCCCCTTTGGAGTCAACTTCCCCATCTGTGCAGGGAGGTGTGGAAGTGGGAATGGGATGGAGGTATGGAGGTGTGGGAGTGGGAATGGGATGGAGGTATGGGGGTGGGGAGTTGGGCTGGGTTGGGCCAAAGAGTCTGTGAACCTCGCTAAAGCTATAAACTTCTAGATGGTTTATTAAGTAGAGTGCAGGTTCTGCCTCTGTGACTTCTAGCTGAGTCCGGGAGGCCCGGGAATCTGTATTTACCTTTCCTGGCTAATCTAACGTGTACTCAGGGCTGGGAAACATGTTGGGCTGTGCCAAGACCAGGAAATTCCACGTTCTGTGTGATTTCTTTGCCCTGAGGGTAAGCACTCACCCAGGAAGTGCTGGCTTCCCTTCTCACTCCTCAGGCTCTTGCCTTCCGGTGAGTTCCTAGGTTAGCCTCCATTGTGATGAGCAAAGGTGACCACCAGCGTCAACCACATTCAGGGGGCTGGGGAGATGGCTCGGTGGGTGAAGCGCTTGCTTGCAAGCCTGAGGACCCAAGATCGATCCCCAGCACCTGTACATAACAGCCAGGCACAGTGGGGCACACCTGTACCCCCAGTGCTGAGGATGCAGAGATGGACAGGTCCTCAGGGTTCACTTGGCAACCTAACCAATTGGTGATCATCAGGCACAGTGAGAGACCCTGTCTCAAAAAAAAAAAAAAAAAAGAGTTGGATAACGATAATGACAGAGGCAGCCATGGGATGGTGATCTCTTCACATTTACAAACATACACATACACACCACACATACATGTGTACCCCTCCAAAAAAACCCCACATATTGCTGACCTACCCATGCTCAGGGGTTAATGACATCCCCGCTTTCTTTTACACATGAGGAAAACCAGGCTTGGAGAATTCAAGGAACTCTCAGGCAACTCAACCAACATGGCAGCGCCCAGAACTGAAACCCTGGGCTGGGATCCTTGCTCCAGAGCACATTGTCATGGTGCCTCTTAGGAGCACCCTCAGATGGCCCTGGTTCAAGGCTGGTTCTGTGTGACCCCGAGGCCAGGCTATGGATCCCACGCTGTCTGATTTGGCCACAAAGTGACCAGTTGGGAAAGTCTCCATACCTGCCATGGTAGTCAAAGCTAAGTGAGGTCTCTGTCTCCTCAGGTGTGTGCCCAGCTGTGCCCAGAGTCCTGTACTTGTCCCTGGACACCACCCCAGTGCCCACCGGGGGTGCCCCTGGTGCTGGATGGCTGTGGCTGCTGTCAAGTGTGTGCACGGCGGCTGGGGGAGTCCTGTGACCATCTGCATGTCTGCGACCCCAGCCAGGGCCTGGTTTGTCAGCCTGGGGCAGGCCCCAGTGGCCGGGAGGCTGTGTGCCTCTGTAAGCAGGTTTGCCAGACTAATGGTGGGGGCAGGGGGTCGTCAAGGCCAAGGGGTCCAGAGCCAAGTGGAGTATTGCTCTCTGTGACTCTCTGACCTTGCTTTAGGCACTGTGTTCATTCAGCTCAGCTGGTGACCTAAGGGTTCCTGGGCCCACTCCCTGTTTCTTCCCTCTTGCCCTCTGCTGGGACTTCCCTGGTGATTTTAATCCACACCCATCCAAATCACAGCCAGTTCCAAAGCTTGGGCCAACTGCTTCCCCAAGGCAAATGCACAGCCCTGTGGGGAGCAAGAGTACAGGCTCTAATGGGGAATGATGTGTGCCCCCAACAATGCTGCTCACTCACTCTTCATGCACCAGTTCTACACACAGGGAAACAGAGGCTCAGAGAGGTCAGCTAGCCTGCTCTATGCCCTCCAGCCTGTCCCATCTCCAGGCATTCCCTCCATTCCCCACTGGGAGCCGTGGGCTGCAGTGTGAACCCCAGTGCTATCTCCTAGTGGTATTGGATGTGTGACATTCCTTACCGGTCTCAGGCCTGGGTGTCCTCTGACACTTTGGGGTAGGGCTTGGTGTCTTTGTGCCAGGGCCACTTTTAAGGGGAGGCTCTCTGTGGCCTGGCAGTTAGCAGCACCCTATGGACCTATGAGGTGCCAGAATCAGCTACCAGTGGTGATCTTGCTAAGGTCACCAAAGACCAAAATTGCACCGGCTGAAGAACTTTAGAGAAACAGAGAAGGGTTAGATTTTTACGATTCATCTATTTCGTCTAAGTGTGTTTCACACTTTGACAAAAATGACCTCATCTGCTCCCTTTCTTGCTCCTCTTCTCAGCTCCAGCCACACAGGCCTTGAACACCCAAGTCGGACTCTCTACCACTGGGCCTTCGCCCTGGCCGTCCCTCAATCCTCATTCTTTCCCTGATACACACATGGAAAGCTCCCTCTCTGCCTTCACGCCCTACTCACACACTATGTCATCCATGAGGCCCTGTCACCACCTAGTTAAGAGACTGCAGTTCCTCTCTAGTCCCTTACTTTCTCCCGGCCCCATCACCAGCCGCCACAACCTCATTGGCTGTGTTTGTTTTCGTTGGAGTGCTCCAGAGGGGAGGATGTTTGCCCATTTGCCCACATAGCCTGAATTACAACTGCTTGGCACATGGCCTAGGCCACTGTAGGTGCTCAGCAAATATTTGTGGCATCACGTGACTGATGGCAGAGGTTCCGGTGGGGGCGGGCAGTAACAGGAGCCTTTTCCTTGAGTCAGTCCTGTGGGAAAATGCTTTCAAAGCCAGTTTTACTTTATCCTTAACACTGAGGAAAGAGCCTCATGTGCCCATTTTGCAGGCGAGGGAGCTCAGCTCAGAGTGGCTCAAGCCACTTACACAGGTCACACAGCTTGCAAGCGGTGGAAGGGAAAAAAACAGTAACTCCGTGATTTCTGGCAAATGACTTCCAGAGGGGAGAAGGGACGTTGAGAGCCCCCAGATGGCAAGCCTGTGACTTGTGCTCAGGGGAGCCTGAGGACCCCAAGTGAAGGTTGCTGTCATGTGTGGGTAGGGGAATCCTGAGGTGGTTCATGGGGTTTGCCATCTCAGGCACCTCTCACAGCACATCTACCCTGCTGAAGGGTTGGTTGCCCAGCCCCACTTGTGCCACACCCAGCCAGCTCTCAGCTGACGACCTCCGAGGTGCCAGGAACTCTTGCTAAAATTATCGTCCTCCAGTTGACATTCCTAAATGCACCTCTGTTTGCCAGGTCGTCCTGGAAATTCAGGGCCCAAAACTGAAGCAGGAGAGGTCAGGTGGTGTGTGTGTGTATGCATGCGTGTGTGTGCATGTGTGTATGCATGCATGTGTGTATGCATGTGTATGTGTGATGGATGTGTGTGTATGCATGTGTGTGTGCATGTGTGATGGATGTGTGTGTACGCATGCATGTGTGTGCATGTGTGATGAATGTGTGTGTACGCATGCATGTGTGTGCATGTGTGATGGATGTGTGTATGCATGTGTGTGTGCATGTGTGATGGATGTGTATGTGTGTGTGTGTGATAGTGTTGTAGAGTGAGTCCAGAAGTAGCAAGACCAGGAAGGGAGCAAGGCGCAGCTACCTGAGCGGTTCCTAGGAAACCATTGGCCACATGGGCCAGGCCAGAAGGTCGGGTCTTTGTGTCCAACGTGGTGATCTGGAGGCAGTGGGGACAGGGAGCTGAAACAATTGTCCTCTCTGAAGAAATACGGGTATGCGAAGAGGAGCACTCTGGGCTCCAGCTCTCCAGGCAGGTGGTGATGGGGCCAGCCCACTCAGAGGATTTAAATAGCAACTACTGAGTCCCACGGCCAGCAAGTTAAACCTTGGCAGACAGCGATGACCCCACACAGGAAGAGGACAGACAGGATGCTACCTGAAGCCCCAGGCCCAGTGTACTTCACAGCTAAATATTAGATACTACTAATTTCACAAGGTCTCCAACCCAGGCTGGCCTTAAACTTCTGAATCCCTTGCCACCACCTCCCAAGTGCTAGGATTACAGGAGTGCCACCACGCATGCCACCACACCGTGTTCATTCATTGCTGGTGACTGAGTTCAGAGCCATGAGCAGGCCAGGCGAGTGCTCCACCAACTGAGCCACATCCCTTCACCCAGGCTTCCTTTGTCAGATTCATTACAATGATTTCATTTAGTCTATGACACACTCTGAAACAAGAGCCAATGTATACTCTTTTTCATGTAAACTGAGGCAAGAAGTGAAATTACTTGGTCCATGGGGTCCAAGCCAGGCTTCTTGATGCCTCTCTGGCAGGCCCATGGGGGAGTGGTGCAGTAAGGTGTGATGCTCGGACAGGGTGCCTGTCTTGCGCTCTGGTCCAAGGCCCCAGAGCTGCTCTGCTTTCTCCTCCCTCTGCAGTGGAAGAGGATGACGGAAGCTGTGAGGTGAATGGCCGCAGGTACCTGGATGGGGAGGCCTTTCAGCCCAATTGCAGGGTCCTCTGCCGCTGTGACGACGGTGGCTTCACCTGCCTGCCGCTGTGCAGTGAGGATGTGAGACTTCCCAGCTGGGACTGCCCGCGCCCCAGGAGAGTAGAGGTGCCTGGCAGGTGCTGTCCTGAGTGGGTGTGTGACCAGGGAGCGAGGCCGAGGATCCAGTCTTACATGGCCCAAGGTGAGTGCGTGTAGGGCAGGCCCAGGCCACCAAGGCCTCAGCTGCTGGGGTTGGGCACGAGATGTTGGGACGCTGCAACAGCCTCCTGGAAACTGACAGAATAAGAGGCAACCACTTAGAGATATAATTTCAACTAATAAGTCATTTAAAATAAAGTTCAAGGGACTTGAGCTATGACTTAGTATTGAGGAGCACTTGTTCTTGCAGAGGACCCAGATTCAGTCTCTAGCATCAATATGGTGGCTCACAACCTTCCGTAACTCTAGCCCCAGGGGATCTGATGCCCTCTTCTCACCACTGGGGACACCAGGCGTGCACAAGGTGCACATGCGTGTATGAGGAAAAACGGACACGTGTAGAATAAAAATAAATCTTAAAAAAAAAAAAGAGTTCTCGTTCAGGTGACAGAGTGGAGAGGAGGGAGGAGTGTTAGCCCTTGAGCCAAATTTGTGCATCTCACGGCAGTGGTATAAATAAAGTAGCACAGATAATAAGTACAGTATATAATATAATACGACAAAATATAGATATACATACAGAGCACATATTTATGATACTTGATACATGTGGACAATTTATAATACTGTGAATATATGATGATTTGGATTTAGTAAACGATTCGGTAAAAACTGAACCAGGCAGGACTGGAGTTTGGGACACAGCCCAGGGCTGGGTAGAGGTACAGACAGGACAGCTGCATTCTTTGACCAACTCCTCAACTTTGGGATTTTGCTGCCCCTGTTTCTTTAAAAGCACTACTGTTATCAGATGAATTTGCCTGGGGAAGGTGACCAGGAAGTAAGGGCTGGTTCTGTGGATGCCACCATATGCGGAAGGCAGGAGACGGGGTGGGTTAAATACATGGACGCTGCATTTCTATGCCGAGCTCTGGCCTTGCTTACTGTGTGACTCTGAGAAAGGTGTTGAAGTTCCCTGCCTCAGTTTCTCCAACTGGAAAGTGAAAGTAATATGAACCCCCACCTTCCAGGACTGTGGTGAGGACAAGGTGAACTAGGACAAGCAAACATGTTGTAAAGATGCCCGACACTAACCCTGCATAAGTGCCCTGGCCACCATCATCCCTGTCAGGGATGAGACACATCAAGTTAGGCACATGAGAGAAAGCCACCCAGCTCACAGCATGTAGTCCATGCCCCCATAGTACTTGGAATCGAACCTAGAGCCTTGTACACACTAGGCAAATGCTTTACCACTGGGCCATGCTGCCAGCCCTTCCCTTACATATTAAAAATCGAGATAAAAGCTCTACGTGCCATCTGACCTCCACTGTGTGTACATGCACAGGGCCATGAACATACTTGCAGGTGGCCCTCCGTATCCGTGGATTCAGTCAGCTGCTCGTCAAGGATAATTTTGTCATTGGGTTCATACTGAGCATGAGCAGACTATTTTATGCGTGAGGCTTTTCCTTAGCGAAGGTGGTTTCACAACTCTTTAGAAATGTTTCCCCATTTTAGCTAGCCTTAGTGACCTGGAGGTGACCTGTGTTCCCAGGCAGGTGTGTGTGGGTTCTGTGCAAACACTGCACCATTTGGACAGGGGTGCCGGCACTCTCACATCTTAGTGCTCTTGAGAAGTCCTTGATCCAACACTCGCGGCTCTGATGCATAAACACATGACACCTGTGCGTTCAAAGCACGGTTTTCATCATCAGCACCAGTGACGCGGTTTGGGGCTGTTGGGGATATTATGGGATGCAGAAAGATAACCTGGCCTCCACACTCCAGATGTCAGCAGTAACGTCGCCCCCCAAAAACAAAACTCCTTGTGTACACTGACCATGACAACTGAAAACTCTAGAGTTTGCTAGATGTGCTCTTGCTTCTCAGGGCTAGAAGGAAGAACATCCAACATGGGGGTGAATGGGAAAGGTAGAGCTAGGCCATGGCTAGCCTGTTATCTTGGGCCATTCTCGCCACCAGTGTGCCTGTATGATGCCCTGTATTAGAGAGTAGGAAGGTGAGAAAAAAGGAAGATGGCGTTTTTTGGTTGTCTTGAGATCAATGTCAGTGGGGTCCACTGTGCTTAGACTCCCCAGCCATTGTTTAATTCAATCCCCAGTGTCGGGAAGTTTAGGAAGACCAAGTCTCACCAGGGTCCCTGTGAGGGCTATCAGGCGAGTGGACTTGTCTGTGGAGTCCTGAGGTCTCACCAGGGTCCCTGTGAGGGCTAGCAGGGGAGCAGACTTGTCTGTGGAGTCCTGAGGTCTCACCAGGGTCCCTGTGAGGACTAGCAGGCGAGTGGACTTGTCTGTGGAGTCCTAACCGTTCCATGTTCACCCTCTTCTTTCTAACCCCCAGGACACCAACTTTCTGGCCTCGTCACTCCAGCATCTGCTGATGTCCCCTGTCCAAAATGGAGCACAGCCTGGGGCCCCTGCTCAACCACCTGTGGGCTGGGGATAGCCACCCGAGTATCCAACCAGAACCGATTCTGCCAACTAGAGATCCAGCGCCGCCTGTGTTTGTCCAGACCCTGCCTGGCCGCCGGGAGTCGCAGCTCATGGAACAGTGCCGTCTAGAGCCAGCTGGAGATGGAGATACAGAGCCCACCATTCTCAGCAGGTGTCCCTAGGACCTGGCCCTGGACTGATGGTAGATGTCCCTTTCCATGCTCTTGGCTGCAGTTAACTGTCCTGGTTAGGTTCTTTGTCCAAAGCCATTGAGGGCTGCCTGTTCTGTCTGAGGTAGGTGGAACGAATGACCAGCTCCATTACTCTAACGCAGCCTGGGATTCTGACCCAGGCTTCTGGGCTCTCCTGGCTAGTTCCTTATCGAATATGCACACGGGACAGCTTTCTCTCCAAACTTCACCATACAAAAAAAAAGATCACCAAAAGGATATTGAAAGCTAAGCTGTGCTGGGCAAGCCTCGCCACCATGCTGGGGACAATAGGGGTGAGGGGACACCAGGAAGCAAATTGCCTGAAACTCCCAATTCCCTTCTTGGACTTCTGTGCACTTGTCCCCAAAGTCAAGATTACGGGTGGACTAGTGATTCTGGCTTCCCTGGTCCGAGAACACCTTACCTGTCTGGGAGGAGTTCAGTGGCAGAATTCTCTGTGAACATGAAGAGATGAAGTCATACTATCTTGAGGAGCGTCAGCAAGATCCGTGAATTCACTCTGTGTTTGTAAGAATGCAGATTTCTTAATCTCTCGAAAAGCTTGGAGTTCACAGCTCCACACTCTTGCAGGCCAGGCCTCTTCAACATGAGGAAGATGAGTGACAGTGGAGTGCCCTCCTCTGGAGGATAGGACCAGCCTGGAATAAAAAGCCAAACCACATGTGGAATTTTGTTTGGTGTCCTGTGTTTTCCTGTCAAAACAAAAATAAAAGCAGAAACAAAACCCCATCTAAATATAAACTTTACATCCTCTCCCATGGTCCACTTTGTGCTTATTTTAAAACTATAAGTGGGGGCTGGGGAGACGGCCTCGTTGTAAAGTGTTTGCCAGGAAAGCATGAGAACCCAGGCTGAACCCCTGGAACTTACATACAAAAGCCAGGTGTGGTGGGCTCACTTATGATACCTGTACTGGGGAGTCGGAGGCAGGAGGATTCCTGGGGCTCCAAGGCCAGTCAGCAGAGCTTACTTAGTAAGTTCCAGGCTAATGAGAGACCCTGTCTCAAAAAACAGTGGACAGCCCTCAAGGAACAATGCCTGAGGTTCTACACACGCACACATTCATAGACACACAAGTGCATATGCAAATGCACACACATACACCACATACATATACATACATGAACACCATAAACAACAAAGATTTTTTTTTTGAGACAGGGTTTCTCTGTGTAACAGCCTTGGCTGTTCTGGAACTTGCTTTGTAGACCAGGCTGGTCTCAAACTCAGAGATCCGCCTGCCTCTGCCTTCTGAGTGCTGGGACTAAAGGCATGTGACACCACACCTAACAACAACTGCTTTTTAAACTGGTGTTATCATCAAGATCTAGCCAGACAGTCAGAGAAGTCTCTGGTCAATGTGGTGACACACGCCTCTAATTCCAGAACTCCAAGGAAGAGGCAGGTAGATGGATCTCTGTGGGTTTGAGGCCAGCCTAGTCTACATACTGGGTTCTAGGCCAGCCAGAGCTGCACAGTGAGATCCTGTTCAAAAACCAAAAACTAAACAACAATAATAGTCTTTGTTCTTCTTTTTTGGTTTTGCGAGACAGGGTTTCTCTGTAGCTTTAGATCCTATCCTGGAACTAGCTCTTGTAGCCCAGGCTGGTCTTGAACTCACAGAGATCCGCCTGCCTCTGCCTCCCGAGTGCTGGGATTAAAGGCGTGTGCCACCACCGCCCGGCCTAGTCTTTGTTCTTAAACAGTGATTTTTTTCCCTATGAAATTTCGTTGAGATGTTTGTAATTCACACAGTTAAATGCACAAGCCGCAAACCTGTCAAGCCTTCAGAACTGTGCACCCTGCAACCAACACCTCCATCCAGGTAGATGTTCCCATCACCTCAGAACAGTCCTGCTCTTCCTGCTGCCCCCTTTTCATATTCTGATGATCCTGTCCTACCTGATTTCCACCTCTACAGGAGTGAGTTTTGCCTGTTCCTGAGCTTCACACATTCGAAGCCACACACTCTTTAACAACTGACTTGTCCCATTCAACAGAATTAAAAAAAGAAGAAACATTTAGTATAGGTCTGAGTCTGTCTGAGAAGCTGGGTAGAGAACCAGGCTCAGCACCACACCTGGAAGTGAAAGCAGCCTCCCGCTGGCAGGACAGGGTGGCCAAACCCAAAGCTGGCTGAGGAGAAGGCTGCCAGTTCCAGAGTCACCAAACAGGGAGGGATTCTGTGTGGCCAGAATGATGGAGGGCAGGGCCAGGAGCCTCCCTGTGTGGAGAGATGGCACTGGGCTCAGAGATGAATGAAGATCTTCTGACCTTCCTCCGTCAAGCTTTCCTAGCTGAGCTTCCTGGGCCTGGCTGGCTGAACCCCAGGAAAGTGCCTGCACTCCCTTGCTTAGTGCTGGGTTGGAGCAGCAGGGGAACTGCGTGCCACTGAGGCATTGCTCTCTGAAGACCCCTTCTCTGTCCCTATGGCTGAAGCTCCCAGCACGGAGCCAGACTCTGTGGACTGGGGCACCCCATCTTCCTGCATGTTAAAGGAGATAATGAAGGTGGGGCTCCCTTAGCGGAAGGCAGAGAGAGTGCCCTGGCCTGACAAGATGCCCAGCACCCTCCCTGTCCTAACTGGCAACAACTATAGAGAATCTGGCCCTCCAGACCTGGCCGTGGGGTTGGCACCAGGATGATGTCATTGTCTAGAGAGCATGTGCTGTGTCCTGGTGCACCTGTCCGCGACCTTACGACCTGTGAGATACTTGAAGGAGTCCCTGCTCTGCAGAGGAGACACTGAAGCTGGAGAAGTAAAATTTAGCTGCAGTCAGGGCTGGGAGGCTCGGAACCAGCTGGACCCACAGCCTGTGCGCTCTGTCCCTCACCCATCTCTCTCCTCTCCTTTTCTCTCATCCTTCCTCTCTATCTTTTCTCTTCTCGTTTTTAATCTACCTCTTCTCTCCCCTCTCTCTTCCTCCCAATTTGTCTTTTTCCTTCCCCTCCCTCCCCGCCCCCCCCTCTTTCTTTCTTAACTTTAGCTGAACTATTTATTATCAACTATCCGGAGCTCACGTGGTCATTTGTCAACTGTTCAAGAACAGCCTGCCCCTCCTCCTGCATCTGGTCCAAGCAGGATCATGCATTTCTTTAGTCTCCTGTCCCCAGCCCACCCTGAGTCCACTCCCCACTTTGCTAAAAATCTGTATATTATTAGTGGTTTCAAATGGGCTTTGGTAGAGGAACCAGTAACATGGTGCTGCCCCCTAGTGAGATTTGTAAGCATGAAGAGTGGAGAGGCTGCCAGTTGAAGTCCTGGAACTAGAGGTCACTGCCGCCCCCAATCGCCCAGTAGTAAAAGTGCAGCCTATTTGGAGATGGTGCCCCAAGCTTCAGCGTGAGGTGGTGGTAGAGGTAACTAGTTTCCTCCTCCTCTCCTGGGGGAGGGTATTTTGTTGTTTTTCTGTTTGTGCTGAATGTGTTGTTTAATCACCAGGCCCTGAGGCAGAATACCTAGTCTGACCCCACTGAGAGCACCTTCTCCCATTGGTCACACTGAACAGCCAGCAATACCTCTGTAAACACAGCCATAGCTACGTCACTCTGCTTAAAGCCCTCTGGGACCCTGAAATAAACCTCCACCTGACAGGACCAGATTCCTACGACTCCCAGGCCTTTTGTGTCCTCCATATCCTCTGTGCCGAGCACCCCCACGGGTGTGGTGTCCCCTCTTGTCCAGATTCTCCCCTCTAGGCCTTTTCCCCAGCTGTCTGCTCTGACCTGGATGGTTCTGGATATTCCTTATGACTCTCAGTCTTGCTTTTCTCTGAGGTGAAACTCCTCTGGCTTCCAACTAGATAAAGAACAGGCCCATGTAACTAGTGATTCACAGGTTTGGAAGTCAGGGAGAGAAAGAGGGTAGGGAGCAGAGGAAGGGTGGAATAGAACACGCAGCCTTGACTCAAGCTGGCCATAGTCTCTGTGTTTCTGGGGGAATTATAAGGCAATGAAGAGACAGTTATTATCACTTAATGCCTTCTGGAGAGCTGGCACTATTTTACCAGGGGTCTTGCAGTTGGTAGATCGCAGGCCCAGGACCTAAACCTGTTCCCTCACTCTAGAAATTTGCCCTTGACTTCACTATGTAGGCTGGGGGGGGGGACTAGATTAGGAGGAGGAAACCAGTAGAATGTTTCTAAGAAGGGCCTGCAGGTGAGTCTTGGAGCTTCTGGGAACATAAGGCTTTTGGTACCTTGTGTTTGACCTCAGCTGTAAGTCACACTTCATCTGGGAACCTGAGCTATCAGGAAGTCCCACTCAGAAGTCTGTTGTGTATGTATCATCTAATTTGACTGTCACAACAACTTACTTGGTGTGTCCATAGGGTGATGCTCGCTGCCTTGATAAACCCAGCAAGCATTCTGACGGGATGGCAGCTTTCCTTCATGTGATTCTCCTGGCCGCTTACATGGCAACCCACCATTTCCTAGGGTTCAGGGTCTTCCTTATCTATATTGCAGACCGAGATGGAGAAGTTCACCTATTCCCCAGAGGTCATGCCTGGAACCCACACTCTAACCTGCGCTCCGTTGGTGATGCTCTTCTCATAATCACTTGTAGCTGTAAGGCAGGCTGGCAAATGAATTGTCTTGCTGGGCAGGTGTCTCCCAGAGTCAATACCACACTATGGAGTCTTTGTTAGCATTAGGGTGACAACAAAATTCTCGTTAGTAGTCTGTTTAAACAGCTCACCCGGCTAATCGGTGCTCTCCAGGCAGTTTGAATGGGACACTCCTGCCACACGCCTGCTGAGTGGCCAGCAGGCCATTCTCTGGCACCCTTGTCCCCTCTGGCTCTCTGCCAGCAAATTGCATTTTTGCCAAGAGTTCGTTCGGTTTGTTTCCAAACTGGTCTGCACCAGCCACACTGGTTTTTGCAAAGAGGCCATTGAATTAGCCGTCCCATAAGCTGGTGAAATGTGAGCACAAAGGGAAGCGATTTGCTTTTTAGGAAAGCTCAATAAAGACTTGTGGTCTAAAAGCCACTTTACGTTGGGCTTGGGAGAAACAACTCCGAAAGCTCTGGAAAGAAATATCCAGGAGGCAGCTGGAGTGACAGCTCAGTGGGTAAAGCATATGCTGTTCTTAAGGGGTCCCAGGTTTGATTCCTAGCACCACATCAAGTGGTCACAACTGCCTGTAACTCTAGCTCCAGGGGGTCCAATGTCTCCGCAGGCACCTGCACTCGCGTGTGTGCACACGCATGCATGTACACACACACACAATTAAAATAATAGAAATAACTTTAAGAGAAAGAACCACATGAGTGTAGAGGATTCTGCTCTCCAGCTGTGCCATCAGTGGCCTGCCAGTCCCTGGGTGTCCTTCACACATGGGGGAGGGGCAATGTGTGAAGCTCGTGAACAGGGCTAAGTTCAAGGAATAGATTGGACCGAACACAAGTGTTTGTTTTAAATTTAATAAAATCTTCCAGGTGTGCCAGGCAATGTTGGTTACATGCCTTCAATCCCAGCACACAGGAGGCGTAGGCAGCTTGGTCTACAGAGCAAGTTCTAAAACAGCCAAGGCTACACAGAGAAACCCTGTCTTGAACAAACAAACAAACGTAAATCTTCCATTTCGATGGATCTCCTGGGGGTGGGGACTGGATCTCTGTGTCCAATTGCTTGTCTAATGTGCTTTGGGTCCAGGGTTCTATTCCTAGCACATCTAAAAGTCACACAACCTGGGTGTGGCGGGGCACACCTGGAGTCCCAGCTACTCGGGAAGCCAGTTAGTAATGAACAATGAACTCAAAGGTCAGCCTCAGCAATTTAACAAGACCCCGTCTCAAAACAAAATAAAGGGCTGGAAACGAGACTCATTGGTAGGCAGGGCTTGTGTAGTGGGAGTGAGATTTGGGATTCAGCTCCCAGCACATCAAAGAAAATAAAATCCCTTGCTGCTCTGACTAACCAACCGACCTCTAGTCCCAGTCATGATGACTATGTGGGCTTTATCCCCATTTCACAGGTGCATAAACTGAGGACCAGAATAACTGACGATTAGAACTGGCATTCATATCTAGCCAGTCTTGTTACCAAACCTGTACTCTCCACCTCTTTCCTGGTGCTGTCCAACCGAATGTTCTATGATGGGGTAGGCGCTCTGTTTTCCATCAAGTTGTGGCCAGACTTGAAGTATCTACCACAACAAAAGGACTGAATTCTTTTAGAGCTTGTTTTATTGATTCTTTGACAAGTTCATATATGGAGATTATCTGTGTCCTGGATGCTCCACTCCTACTCCCTCTTAGGACTCTCAGCTCCCCCTTCCCACTCCCCTAGACATCCCCAACACATTTCCACTCCCCACTTTTTATCCTTTCTTCTTTTTTCTTAATTTCACACTGTGGTGGTTTGAATAAGAATGTCCCCCATTGGCTCATATATCTGAATGCCTGGTAACCAGGGAGTGTGCTATTTGAAAGGATTAGAAGGATTAGGAAGTGTGCTGGAGAAGGGATGGCCTTGTTGGAGAAAGCATGTCACTGCAGGTGGGCTTTGAGGTTTCAAAAGTCCAAACCAGGCCCAATGTTGCTTTCTCTTTCGGCCTGTGGACCAGGATGGAACAGAACGCTCAGCTCCTTCTCCAGTGTCATGCCTGCCACCATGCTCCCTGCTGTGATAATAATGGACTAAGCCTCTGAAACTGTATGCAAGTCCCCAGTTATATGCTTTCTTTCATAAGGTTTACTTTGGTCACGGTGTCTCCTCACAGCAATAAAACAGGGACTAAGCCAGGAGTTAGTACCAGGGAACAGGGCATTCATGTGGCAGCCTTGACCATGCTGCTTTTTGAAGGACTTTGTACCAGAAAAGCAGATTTTAATGGTCTGTCCTAGTAGGAACATGGTGTAAATGGAAGTTTCTCATTCACCCACCTATTCCAAAATACCCGGCAGACACTTCCCAAATAATTGACTTGGAGGCCTAATATAAATTAAAAATGCTTGGCTGATAGCTCAGGCTTATCATAGCTAGCTCTTACATTTAAATTAACCCATATTTCTATTTATGCTATGCCACCTGGTGGTACCTTTAGTAGCATGGCACGTTCATCTCCTGCTCTCTCTGTGTCTGGCTGGTGACTCACTGACTCTGCCTATCTCCTTTCCAGCATTCTCAGTTTGGCTGCCCCACCCATACTTCCTGTCTGGCTACTGACCAATCAGCATTTTATTAAACCAATTTGAGTGACAAATCTTTACAACGTACAAGAGGATTATTCCACAGCAGCATGGACAATGGTGCTGAGGGAGACGTGAACCGTGACGGCTTGGTTCAAGAAGTTCTGGAGGAGAAGAATATTAGTACCTGGCATAGAGACCACTCTTGCGGTATTTTGGCTGCTTTTTGCCCTCGTCCTTCTCTACCTTGCCAACTTGATCCTGTGCAGCTCATCAGAGCTGCAATGAGCTCATGAATGCAATGGCCCTGCCATTTCCAGACGACAGCTTTTCACAGCCCTCCTCTCAGTCCTCCAGCTCTTACATTGTTTCTGCCCCCTCTCGGGGGCGTGCGTGCGTACGTGCGTGCGTGCGTGCGTGCGTGCGTGCGTGTGTGTGTGTGTGTGTGTGTAGAGGTCCCATCCTGTGCTGAGCACCCAACTGTCATCTATTCTCTGCACTTTCATCACTTACGATTCTCCAGCTTAACTGCTGGCTACTGCAGAGAGAAGCTTCTCTGACCACGGCCGAGAATAGCACTAATCTATGGGAATCTCTGGCCACGGCCGAGAATAGTACTAATCTATGGGAATAAGCATAAATACTTAGAAGGCAGCTTGGCAACATGCTGGGTACCAAAACAACAGTAGTGTGTTTCCCCTAGAACCCCTTGAGCCGTGCTTTTGACCGGGTTTACAGTAGCAAGCATGAATTTCTTCCTCTGGATCAGGCCTCAAATCCAATCCAAAAGCAGTGGGTTGCTGCCATGACTTTCATGCCACTGTTGTTACAGTGGGCACATCTTGCCTGGCAAGTCAGTGTTGTAGGACACAGGGTTAACAGCAGAGCAATCCCACTGATGGCTTTTCTCCCCTAGAAAGCCTGCATAGCCCCTCTGTCCTAAACAGACACAGCAGGCAGGGAGTTTTCCTGTCAGCCCAGCTTCACCTCTCTGTGTCCTGCTGTGTCTTCTGAAGCGGGTCTTAACATCTGGTTCTGGGTCTTAACATCTGGTTCTGGGTCTTAACATCTGGTTCTGGGTCTTAACATCTGGTTCTGGTTGGCAGTCAGGAGCAACGGCAACGGTCTGTGTTGTTTTGGGCATTTCTGAGGCCTTCCTGTTCAAAAACCTATGCCTGATATTTTTATTTAATAACCTAAG
>JAQHUG010000077.1:575974-586500 GCA_028555095.1 Dicrostonyx torquatus | reverse complement strand
AGTTTTATTATTAGCTGTTAGCAAAGTAAAAAGGTGAATAGTGGAAGTTTTTTTTCTTTCTTTCTTTCTTTTTTTTTTGTTTTGTTTTTTTTTGTTTTTTGAGACAGGGTTTCTCTGTAGTTTTGGAGCCTATCCCGGAACTGGCTTTTTTAGCCCAGGCTAGCCTCAAACTCACAGAGATCCACCTGCTTCTGCCTTCTGAGTGCTGGGATTAAAGGTGTGTGCCACCACCGCCCGGCTGAATAGTGGAAGTTTTAATATCTCCATTAACCTTACAGTATCCATCCTCGTGCAGCTGAAAAGAAGTCTTGGTCACGGACAAGTAAATGGTCATGGACAAGTGTCACACTGCAGCCCTGGCTGAGACAACAAGCCAGAGAGGGGTCATGCACACACAGTTGCCATTTGTCCCCCAGATAGCATCCTCATCTTCCTGGGAACAGTGGTTCATGCAGCCCAGATCCCTGAGTGACAGTCAGGCTGCTGACAAGACATAGCTGCTCTCTAAGGAGCTCCCAAGACATCCCCTGGGGTGAGAACAGTCAATTCTGTTAAGAGAGACACATGGGGATCTTATCAAGGGGAATGCCTGAGCCTGCTGGCCTTTTGGAAAATCACAGAGCTTATCTAACTGAAAAAAAAAATCAATTTCCTGATTCCCCAAAGCCCTTCAGAGTGAGCAACAGGGAAGGGCTGGGAAGAAACCGGCTGGATGGAGGGGTGCCATCATTAGCTGGTGAGACCCTGTGTTGAGCACATTTTATGTGATTCTCACAGGAATCCTGTCAGGCAGATACTCCTAACCACCTGCTGAGGCAGAGATGGACGAACTGAGACTCAGAGAGATGAAATCACATGCCTATGATGGGACCCACGGTCTGAGATAACTATCTGCTCCATCCTGGTCCCTTGTGTGACCTTAGATGAGTCCCTTTTTCTATTCTGGGCCTCAGCTTCCTCTCTCCCAACATGGCAGTGGGAAGGCTTTTAAGGAGCTCCCAGGCCTCACTGAAGGGCCCTGGGTACAACGCTAGCACCAGGGATCAGAGGAAAATCACTAGGTCCCCTCAGGTCCCCAAGCAGGGGGAGCAGGAGGGTAGACAGAAGGAGGAGAGCTGGAAGGAACGCCTTGGGGAGTTCTGTTTTTGGTGTCTGCTCAGCTGACGACTTTTCAACCTGAGAAACACACATATACAAACCCTAACCTCCTCCGGCTTAAAATAGAGCTGCTGAGCCAAAAATGCCAAGCACAGGGCAGAGTCACCTGCCTGGCAGGGCCAGACAGTGCCTCCATGGCCCCAATTATACCCACCCCAGTGGGTATCACTGACAAGGCACCCTCAGCTCTGTGACACCGGAGCCTCACAGTGGTGGTGCAGCTCCATCTATGAAGGTTCTCGCAGCCACCGCACAGGCGAAGAAAGCAAGGTCCCCAGTGACATGGCTGGCAGGGCCTTGCCGAACAAGAATGGTGCCCTTGGGACTCAGGCAGCTACATGTTCAAGTCCTGTCTCAGCCATGACCCCAGGGACTCGGCAGGTTGGCACCTTCTCTTTCCTGGCCTGTAGAGGTGACAGTGTGGCAATGCTCAGCCCACACAGGACTCCGGAGCCTCTAGTCTCTCCTCTGTTTCTGAAAACTGAATTCCTGGCATCTGTGGACAGGCAGTGCTCAGGGGCACCTGGGAAGCAGCACGCCACAGCGTCTGTCATGGTCCTTTGTGGGGAGCATTGGTATCTCGGTCGTCACATGGGGAGACTGAAGTACAGAGAGGTGGAGATGTCCTACCTGTGGACGTGCGAGTAGAAACTGGAGCAGTGGGAGTTTGAACTCAAGTCTTCACGGACCCCAGCTGTGCTCTGGAGCACCCTCACGAACCCCGCCCACCCCATGATGAAGCTGCTCCCCTCCACGAGCTCTTCTCCAGCTCCTCTTGAGTGGAAGGGCCTGGTGCCCTGCCCCCACCCCGAGGATTCTGCCCAGGTTTCTGCTTCTCTAATGCAGAGAAGAATCAGAAAAACAAACTTGCTGATGCCTTACTAAAAATAAAGTCGCGGCAACTGTGTTAGCTCTCCCGCGTCAGCAACCTGCTTCTGGGCCACTTGGCTGCCATCCTGACTCTCTGGGGGTTGAGGGTGTGCAAATCTTTTTCTATAGGCACTGGGCCCAAATTCCACCCCAGAACTGAGGTCTTTCAGGCCAGGGTCTACTCACTGTGATAACAACAGTGGCTAAATGTCCCTAGGCAAATCCCGTTGGCAAGCAGATGCTGCTCCCCAGCCTTCTCCATTCAGCCTATGACAGCTGTCAATCATTACAAACATGGAGACTTACCCCCACATCCAAAAATTTCCTTCTGGGGCCGAGGAGAGAGAGTTCAGACAGTAAAGGGCTTGCTTCACAACCATGAGAACCTGAGCTCAATCCCCAGGGCCCATTCTTAATTCAGGTGTGGTGGCATGTGCTTGTAACGCCAGCTGAGGAGGTCAAGTCATGAGGATCTCTGGGGCAGGCTGGCTAGCCAGTTGCCTGAACTGATGAGCCTCAAATCCTAAGGAGAGACCTTGTTCCAAGAAAGTAACAAGGTGGATAGCTTCTGAGGAGTACCACTCAAAGTTAATGTCTGGCCTCTACACATACGCACACACATGTGCATGCATGAGGCCCCCACATGTGTACTTGCAAATCCACATTCACCCCCCCCACACCCAAAAAGAACTTTCTGGTTCTCTCAACATGGGCCTCTATGGGCTGGAATAAAGCTGCCTGTGTGTCCACATTTCTTCCTTTCTCTAGACAAAGCAGGGATCCGTCCTCTTCCAGCTTCTAGCTCCTGGATCTTACCCACCCTGCCTCAATTTGGGGCCCCTTCTCCAGTGATCAGGTTGAGGAATTGCTTATGCTGCCATCTCTCTGGCTGTCTCTCCTGCCCTCATCTCCAAGTACAGGGACTTTTGTGGTGATGCTGGACCCACCCAGAAGTTTGAGATCATTCCCCATGTCGAGGCAAGCTGCTCAGCAAGCTATAGTATCAGCATCCTCAGTTTCTCTTGGACGGGCAGCCAGATGTATTCACAGACCCCAAGGATGAGGATGCTTTCACAGATCCAAAGGATGAGGCATGGGTATCCTTGGGGGCTGTTCTTATGCTACTGCAGTTCCTATGAGGCAGAAAAAAAAAATCAAAAACAAGAACACTATTCTAAGATGGGTGGTGGTGGCCCATGCCTTTGATCCCAGCACTTGGGAGGCAGAGGCAAGGGGATCTCTGTGGGTTTGATGCCAGAAGCCTAGTCTACAAAACGAGTTCCAGGACAGCCAGAGCTATTTACATAAAGAAACCCTGTCTTGAAAAACAAGAAACAAACAAGCAGACAAATCCAACGTTCTATGGATGGTGAAACTGAGCCAAGCCAAGCTCTGGAGGAGGAATGAAGGTGAGCTGTTCCTAACTTGCACATGGAAGTTCTTATTTCACCTCACACTGCCACTAGGTGTGCTGCAAGACAGGTCTGAGTGCTGGAGACCAGAGGATGATCCTGGGGGTGGGAGGGATGCTTCTGTATATGTGGAGTACAAGGGTTATATTGTACTGGGAGGGATGGAAGGTGGCAGTCACTCAGGCCTTTGGGGACTCAGAGGAGACAACCTGAGGTGTCAGGAAACACATCCAATGGTGCAGAGTGGCAGGGTGGCGAGGGTGTGAGCCAGCTGAGTTGGGGTGATTAAGCACATCAATGCCTGTGTGGCACTTCTTGCTGCTACTTGGTCCTTGGCAGGGATGCAGTAGATGTTGGCTGAGTGTGCTGAAGAGAAGGCTGCAATGAGTCAAGGGAGAGTTCATACAGGAACTGAAAGTTGAGGGCGACTGGGGGAAGCAAGGGTGAGATGTTTTGGGGAGATAGGCCTGAGCAGTCATAATGATCGCAATGCATGCCATGTTGTGGCAGACACCTGGGAGAGCGAGCTGTCCCCAGCAGCTTCAGGTGAGGGTAACTGGTGCTGCACTAGAAGTCTCCATACAGGCTCACAGGTAGGACTCTGGAAAAGGTACCATTTTGATGCTTGGAGACAGGAGTGTGCTCCTTGAGAAGTGGGGTCAATGAAAGGTTTCCCAAACACCTAGTTGCTCAGGTACTACCTTGGGGCCACCCTGAGCCCTTCCCTTTACCTCCACACCCCAATCCACCAGTGATTCTTGACCTATGGATCAGAGTACATCAGCTTCCATGACATATTGACCCCCACCCCCAAATCAGACCCTGACAAAATGGATCATAAGTTCATTTTTTTTAGATATGAAGTATGCATTCTGTATATCAAAATTATGTAGCCAAATGAAAAGTCATCTTCCTGATCACCTATAGATATATGTGCCCATAAAATTGATTGAGATGTCATCATGAGATTACATATACACATCACATGAGATTACACACTAGAATGCAGGTACTGGGGGGACCCCAAGCTGCTCTAGCAGAAGTGAGCAGCAGTTTCCAGAGCCTGGACAGGACTGACCTCCATCAGAGCCGCTCCTCTGGTGGGTTGACATCTGAATTATCAGTTGCCATATGCTGTGTATTTCCACATTCTCCAGCACTCCCCCACACCAATCATTAATTTCCTACCGGCCAATTTGATGGAAGCATTTTCTCGACTGTAGCTCCTTCTTACCAAGTGACTACTTGTGTCGAATTGACAAAAACCAACCACCACACTCCCCCCCCCCCGTGCGCTTGATCCTGACATGCTGTGTCCACAGCTATGCAAGTCATGCTAACAGGAAATGTTCTGTTCTGGTGTTCCCTTTGACTCTTTAAATATCAGAAAATTTTGGTTCTGTGTAGCTCTAAACTATATTTCTCCAATGACTTTTAGAGCTGAACAACAAGCCTTAATGAATACCCATGAACTCAGAGGATAGATTGGAAATTGTCATCACTGTGGCCATAAACAGGGACTCATGGCTCCACGGGAGTCACAAAGCACTGTGACCAAGAAACAAGATGAGAAACTCAACTGCCCTCAAAGTCAGGGAGGTCTTCAAGCTCCAGAGTAGACAACAAGAAGTACAGTTAGGGCTGGGGGAGAATCTGAGTGGTAGAGAGCTTGGCTAATGTGTGGGCCTCCCCTCCCCCCCGCAAAGATAAATGCAGTGTTTGTGGTTTTAGATGTTTTGCATATGCGAATTCCTACTCCAGAGCCCAAATTCAAAATGGGAGCTCCTGATAGCACACCGCCTTCCTATGCTCTTTGGGGTGCTATGTTAAGCTTGCAGGTGGGGGGGGGAAGGAGTGGGATGGCAAGGGGGCAGGGCTTTAGAGCTCAGGCCTGGGAGTGGCACATGTCACTTCTGCAAGGACTCACTGGCCAATGCTTGGACTGGTGAAGCCTCTTGATGCCAGGGAGCTTAAGCAACAGGGCTTGCTGTGTGTCTAGCTCTCTAATGTATCCCAGGGCCATCTGCATCTCTTCGTCTGTTACCCTAGGCTAGCCCCTTAGCATGTATCTGGGTGACATCATCATCTTGAGGGTTCTTCACTCTCTGCCACCTTTTCTTTTCCACATGCCAGTCCCTTGCTTTTTCTGAGGTGTGGTGGTGAGATGTGATGCCAAGTAGCCCAGCCTGGACTCGAACTCCTGATCTGCCTGCCACCACCTCCCAAGTGCTGAGATTACAAGTGTAGACTGCCACTCCTGGCTCTGGTGCCTTTTTGAAAAACAAAAAGCAAACAAACAGATGATGGTGGAATTGTGTGTATTTCTGCTTACGGCTTTTCCATGCTTCCCAGTTGTCCTGCAGATTCACCCTGGGATCTGGAAAGGCGATTCAGCATTAAGAGCACTGGCTGCTCTTCCAGAGGATGGAGGGTTCGATCCCCAGCACCCACATGGTGGCTCACAACTGGAGACTGTAACTCCAGTTCCAGAAGAACCTATGCCCTCTTCTGGCCTCCATGGGCCCTGTGCAAATGGTACACAGGCGTATATATGTGTAGGCAAATATAAAATAAAAATTAAATTAAAATGGATGTATAGAAGTCACTTCTTTCTGTTCCTCCTGTCTCTTCAGCCTGCATTCCAGTTCTCTAGACTCCAACCACACCAGCTTCACTGCTGCTCCCTGTTGTCTCCTGCCACCAAATCACCTCCCTTCTGATTTGGCGAGAAACCTACACTTGTGGCCTGGATTTTGTCTCCCTGGTCACTCTTGGATGGCTTGGCACGCGCCTCTCCAAGCGCTATTTTTCTCCTTTATCACACCTGTCTTACCTTATCTTTTTGTTCATTTATCATCCCTCCCTGCTTGCTGACATGCCCGTTCTACTCCCGCCGAGAATGGTGGGCACCAGAGGGCGCTTGGTAAACATTTCCTAGATGATAGACGGGAGGAAGGAAAGGGTGACTAGCCCCAAGTCCTAGGGCGAGCTCGGGATGGAGGCGGGCCCTCTGCACACCTGAGCCGGGCCTCTGCACCAGATGTCCCTGCGGGGTCCTGCGTGAGCTAGGGCGGGGGAAGCGGCAGGAGAGCTCAGAGCCAGCCCTCTGCTATACACCAGGAGCGGAGGGATGGAGCTGGCACCGTCGGGGCGCACAGAAACCGGGACTCAGAGCAGGCGAGACGCGATGAGGAAGCAGAGCGCGCGCACGGCAGCGCTGGTCCTGTGTATCCTGTCCTACTTGCTGGTGGGCGCCGCGGTCTTCGATGCGCTGGAGTCCGAGGCCGAGCGCAACCGGCAGCGGCTGCTGGCCCGGAAGCGCAACGAGTTCCGCAGAAAGTACGGTTTCTCCGCCGACGACTACCGTGAGCTGGAGCGCTTGGCGCTGCAGGCAGAGCCGCACCGCGCCGGCCGCCAGTGGCGCTTCGCAGGTTCCTTCTACTTCGCCATCACGGTCATCACCACCATCGGTGAGCCCTTGGAGCCTCCCCTCTGTCCCGCTCAGTCCCGACCTCTCCTCGGGTGCGGTCCCACCCTCGTCGCTGCCTTTGGAAGGAGCATGTTAGTTAGCTCTCCGAGCTTCATTTTGCCTCGCTGGGCGAAATGGGGGTAGTCAGTAATGGTTTGCCACGAGGCTGTCACAGGGGTGCTTAGAACAAACCCTAGGGGCTTGGGGGACAGAAGTGGGGCTTCCTTGTCCCACTCTGTCAGCTGTGTAACCTTAAATAAGTTTCTTGACTTCTCTGAGCCACTGTGTTCTCCTTAGAAAACTAGGAGTCCTAATATGTTTTGCAAGGGGAAGAGAGGAACGCCAGCTGTAGTGGAGATTATTATGTGTGCATGCAGATGGTTTTAGCATAGAGCCTGATCCACAGAAAACACCGTGGAAATAAGACTGCCTTTTTATCATAATAACGATTATTCTGTTAGCCCCGTATAACAGAGCTGTCATTCGTCTTGGGACTGCTGTGTGGCTAGCAGCCTACTTAGAGCCTAATAGGAGTCCCATCACTTACCAAAGCTTTGCCTCACATTGGGGCATCCAGAGGAACCCCTTATGTATACCATTTGAATTCCAGCTGCGGCCATAACTGCAGGTGTTCAAGACCTGGGGGCTAAGCCTGGGGAGCCTGAAGGGAGAGAAGCAGGCTTTCTAGGGCTTCAGGCCTGTGTTAGCTAGCCACTTGGTACCAGGCTTCAACTGTAGTTGCCAGGTGTCCGGGTGGCCTCAGAGGAGCAAACCGGAAACCAACATCTGGGAGAATGAGCTTGCACAGGAGTCATGGGTTTCAAAGCACACCTGCAACCCTAAAAGCTGAGCTCTGGGCACCTCCAGCCTCCTGCCTTCTCAGGCAAGCTACTGTGCCCCCTTGACACCTGTTTTTGTCAAAGGCAAAAAGCAAATGTTCTACCTCGCTGGGTGAATACCAGGTTAAAAGTGAGGTCAGATGTGTGAGCCACCCAGCATGGTGCCATAGGCTATGCGGGCACTATTCGTTAGTAATAATTTATCATTTGCCAGCTGTAACCCAGCTCCCATCAATGCTTCTGCCATCTCTTGTCTAAAAGCCCCATTCTCAAGACCGTGCCTACAGAGGTTGTGTCTCTTCTGAAGCATCTGCCCCTTCCCGTCTTTGCTGAAGGTCTACCAGCCAGATTTGGCCTCTTCCCGTGCTAATGCTAATCTGAAACCAAGGTTGGGAAACAAACCGGGGATGGGGGTGGGGTATCACCACCACCACCACCACCACCACCACAACAACAACAATGGTGTAGAAATGGGAAATGTTTTGGCTTTCTGACCACTTGGGGGCACCACTATCTGCTTTGTTGTTTAAAAAAAAAATGGTGGTGGTGGGGGGCTTGCAGGAAGCCAGGCTCTTGGAATCCACTCAGGCGTTGGGACCTTTGCACAGCTCCCCTGCAAGCCTGCTTCCTTTATCATAAAACAGGGTTAACCTGGGCCTAATGAGAGAACGGGGAGTACCTGGTATGTGTTGTTATTACTCATTTCCCGGGCCTCAAACCTGGCAGAGCTCAAGCAGATGAGAGCAGCGCTTCCTGGCCTGCTAGTCCTGAGGAGGGCCCTGTCCCCCTCTGGCCTCCCTCTCCTCCCATTTGCTTGGAGTCAGTTAAATTTCTTTGTCTGCGTGTCTGTACAGAACACGGGTGACTCAGGGTGTACAGACGTGGCTACCATGGTCCCTGCCCTTGAGAATTCACAGTAGTAACGGGCAGAATGTACGCTTCCCCAGGTCCCACGGGAGGCAGACCCACAGGACCACGCAGTGGAAGGGTGATCAACTATATGCTACGCTACATTGAGACTTAGGATATTATACATGTTCACACTGCACATTTCACAGGGTACCAAGGGGTACAGGATGAAAAGGAAACTTGCTCCTGCCCCCTCTTTCCCTGGAAGAAAATACACTTTTTTTTTTAGTGTATATTAATAGTGCAGAACAGTGGGTTTCACATGACGTTTTCATACATGTATCAGGCATGCTGATCATATCTACCCCCACTACTTTCTCTTGTCCTCCTCCTCTGGTCCTCTTTCTAAGTGGTCTCTCTCCTAGCTTTCATGTCTTTTTTTAAAACTCTGGATTCCATGTGAAAGAGGAAACATGCTATTTTTGGCTTTCTGAGCCTCTATCCTATCTTTTAACCCGTTCATCCATCTCCCTGGTTCACATACATCTGACTTGTCTCTCACACATGTCCAGCTACATGCTCTTTATAGCTCTGTATATGCTCTGTGTATATTTTCCTTCAAACCACACACTGTCTAGCTAATATATTATATATTCTTCTGCCTACTCCTACTCTTTTCATTTAGTACACCCCCTTTGTTGTTTTTGAGACAGGGCCTCCTTGTGCCCAGACTGGCTTCAAAATCACTATGTAGCTGTGAATGACAGAACTTTTGGTCTTCGTGCCTCCGCCTCCCGAGTGCTGGAGATTTACAGGTGTGTGCCACCATGCTTGTCTTGTATGAAGTAGTGGGAATTGAACATGGGACATCGGACATGCTAATCAAGCAGTCTGTCAACTGAGCCATACACTAGGCCCTAATTTAGGATATCCCAATGCTTTTTTATATCAAGCCTAAAGAGCCATGACATTTTTTTTTCCAGGCTGATTAGTAGGTCTTCTCAGCCTTAGAAGTACTGACATCTTGCTCAGGTTAATTCTGTTTTGGGGGTCTGCCCTGGGTCTTGTAAGATGTTGGTAGCATCCCCAGCCTCTGCCTCTGGATGCCAACAGCACACAGCTAACCCCATTCTCGTCCCCTAGTAGAGATAACCAAGAGCTTCCTTAGGTGCTGCCAGATGTCTGCATGGTGGCGTGGCTATTGTGGTCTGGTGTACTGTTCTACCATTTGGATAATGCTGAGACAGACCTCTACTGATGGATGGGTGCTTGGTTCTGACTTTTGCTATGACCACAATGGCTCATGTGTGCGTACCATTTTGCACATCTGCGTGCACTGGAGGTCTAACCATGTGGAGCTGCACAGGTCTAGGGGTCTGTATGCTTTACCTTCAGGGTTAGTCTGCGGGAGGAGGGATATTGTCTTTGGAAGAGGTACCCCCTCGCTTCTCCCTGGCTATGGGCCCATGTGTGTTATCGTTGTTCTCCCCAGAAAGAGACATTATCCACACACTCCACAACAATGGCACAGTGACCACGGCTCAAGGAAGCCCACACATGTTCAGATCCATGAGGGAACCAGTGAACAATACTTGAACAAAAGACTCTCAGAGCCAGTTGGTGTTTAGTGAAGGCCGACAGGATGGCAGAAGATGAGGAAGGGATCAGGGTGCTGGGAAGGGGAGAGAAGGCAGTCCAAGGGGGAGGGAAATCTGAAAGAAGTGGAGAAGCAACATTCTCGTAGGGAAATAGTGTGTGCCTTGAGAGTGTGGGTGTCAAGGGGGTGAGCATAGAGACTGGGGATTTGAAATGAGGGGTGCAGTTGGAGAGTGGGAAGGAGAGGTGAGGCTGTGGAGTGGGGAGGAGGGGTGAGGCTGGGCAGTGGGGAGGAGGGGTGAGACTGGGGAATGGGGAGGAGGGGTGAGGCTG